>JBAKGM010040512.1:0-18251 GCA_037177215.1 Asparagus racemosus
TGACAAATGATCAAAAGTGCCTCCTAGCGAGTGTGCCAAGTTGAATGGTCAACACCCCACAAAAGAAAACTTGTCTTCCAATTAAAGACAACATCACACTTGGGGGTGGAAGTGCAATCCATGACGACCCACAACGGCAACCAATATGGCGCACTAGTCGACCGCATCATCAGGATGGGGGTGGCGACACATGAAAAAGGACAATTGATGAAATAGATTGTTCTTGCTCGTGTGCACAACTGATCAAGACACTATTATTAGGATGTGATTGCTCCAAGTCAGAAGCTCGTCCGCAAAGAGCTTTGGTGTTCGAAAGGCTTTCCTTGCCAATAGCAGAAGAGTCGAAGCCAAGGCCAAGACATTTCTGAAGAAGAAAGTCTACCGTCCAATGAGACAAATTCCCTGAAGTTACCATTAAGATGGTAAACAAAGGAAAAGGAGAGGCCGCAGCAGACACAGATCCTAACTTCACTCCTAAAGGACAAGTCAGCGCCTGAATTTCCCAGAGACTGTCTCGATTACAACTGCGAGCTACAAGATGCAGAGATTATAGAAGGATGCATGAGGGAGATTCATCTGAAAATGAGATCTCTGACACCTAATCAGCGATAGCATCTGATGACACGATATCGAGTGTAGGTTAGGCTAGAGAAGCTTATACTATCACTCCTAAAACTCTAGCCCAAATGTTGTAAGAAGCCTTAGCTAAACAAAGAGAAGAGCTCAGGGCCGAAATGAAAACAGAAATGGAGCTAGCCATGCAGCAAATGAGGGAGTTGTAAAGCTAAAAAGCTGCACAACCTGAGTCTAGTCAACAAGGCGGACCCAGTCACCATGTCGCTCACGATATTGAAGATAGCGATACAGAAGGGGATGAAATCGTAATTGCCGACTTACCTATGAAGAAAACTACATCAGGCACTCAAAGTGGAGATGGCCCAACCCATCATACTACGAGTAATTTGAAGCAAGGCGAGGGTGAGAGCGGAAAAATGAAAGAGCTTGAAGGCAAGATCAATGCTCTAATATCCGCTCAAGAAATCAAGAAGACTGGTATTCTATGTCCATACTCGAGAGAGTGGGACTCAACTCCATACCCATCGAAGTTCAACTTGATCAACTTCACACCATTTGATGGAAGAGGCTCACCCACACAACATCTAATCTACTTCAAATCCCACCTGGGTGTGATCTCGAGAAATAAGCATTTGATGGTTCGGTCATTCGTTGGTATCCTTCGTGGGACTGCCTTCGATTGGTATCGAAGACTCAAGGCTGGGAGTATCACTTGCTAGGATGACATGGAGAGTTCTTTTCTTAACAACCTCTTCGATGACGATACTGAAGTCTCAATCGGAGCCCTCTTGGATGAGAAGCAGAAGAGTGGAGAGATGATTGACTCTTTCATCAAACGCTTCCGCAACAAAACCATGAACTGCAGGGATCCAGTCACTGAAGAGTTCATATTGCAAATATGTCACAACAATCTTTCTCTAGATTTGTTGGAGACCATGGGGGTTGTAGCACTGACTATATGGAAAGACCAAAAGCTTCGAGGAGAGTAAGCCGAGCGATTCCTTAAGAGGAAAAAGACAGAAAGAGGCCAGCAAGCGGTATATGCGCACGAACAGGACTTCATCCCACACGACAAAGGGAAGGAGCAGATGGTGTTCTAATTGCAACAATCAAAACAGCGAGCGCCGTAACAATCGCAGCCCCAATGGCAGCAACGGCCTCAAAAGTAGAAGTCGTTAGAACCGAGGTTCTCTAAAGTCTATATTTTCAAGGAAGACGAAATCCCCGATATCTTCAAATACCTTCTGGGGAACAATAAGATCCAGCTGCCACCGATCGTAAATGAGGAGGAGGCAAGCAGAGTCAAGGATCCGTGGTACTAGGCATTTCATAGAGCAGTTCACCATCCAACAAAGTCGTGCTACCATATCAAGGATAAGATCCAGGACTTGATCGATGGATGGGTCATTACCCCAAAGCCGTCCAAAGGGTAAGTTTAAACCCAAATGGGAGGGACCGTTTGTGATGGACACAGTCTATTCGAGCGGTGCGTATCACCTACTCACTCAAAATAGCGACAGACAATTAATGCCGATAAATAGAAAGTTCCTAAAAAGTACTATCCTCAGTATATTTAGGATAATCCATTTTGACGGGAAGTTCCTCATAGAATATTTGACTCATTTTCTTAAGGATAGCCCTAAATCTGTTCTCCTCCATAAATTCTCTCACTGATCAAATTCATTGACGATGAGTCCACTAAAAGTCTTTCTGGTCCAATCCACCAGCAAAATCCCCTCTTGATTCCTTCCATGAACAAGAGGTCTAATTTTAATGTCAAGATCCCCTTGTGATAAATAGAAGGGCTTCATCATTTCCTCTTCGGTCGCACCTCCCCAGGGCTATGGCTGAAATTAGAATCTCGTCTTGATAAATAGGAAATTCGTTTCCAGATCAGATAGCAAATCCTATAAAAGTAAAAGTTATCTGTATCTTTGCGATTCTCAGAGTGGAGATCCCATTCTTAGTTTCATCTCCTAAGATTCTCGAAGTGGAGATCTCACTTTTAGTTTCCTTTGCACTGGAGATAGAATATAAAATTCTTCTTCTCCAGGATCAAGAGATAGGATATAAAATCCTTCATCTCTTATTACGGGTTAGTCTTTACCCCAAGAGAAGACACAACGGGTTCGTCTTTCCCCCAAGAGAAGACAACAATTTTAAAAGCCTAAACCTACACCTATTTATGCATAGTAGGTGTTATTCATGTCCTTAATTTAGGAATAAGTCAGCGTCTAATATACGTCGTCGGGTAGTCAATTCCCGTGACAATTGGCCAAGTCTACGTATTCAGTGTCGTAGCAACCAAAGTCTATTTATTTAATACATAGCCAGTCTCATTACTGACTTAATGATCTATTAAACCTTCGCCTATTTATGCGTAGCAGGTGCTATTCCTGTCCTTAAATCAGGAATAAGTCAGTGTCTAATACACGCTGCCGGGTAGTCAATTCTTATGATAATGGATCAAGTCTACGTATTCTGTATCGTAGCAAACAAAGTCTATGTATTTAATACATAGCTAGTCTCATTACTGACTTAATGATCTGTTAAACCTATGCCTATTTATGCGTAGTAGGTGTTATTCATGTCCTTAAATCAGGAATAAGTCAGCGTCTCACACATGCCGCTGGGTAGTCAATTCCCGTGATAATTGGCCAAGTTTACATATTCAAGATCGTAGTACAAAGTCTAAGAGATTTCATTCTCTTAGCACAATGTTACATGTAGAACGGATTTAGATAATCTACATGCTAGCCCAACTCAAAGAGTAGTTGGTAAAGGCTTATCAAATCCGTTGATGGCTGAGGATTTGCTAAAAATCCTATCAAGATCATGCTCAAAACAGAACAAAAGCACTTCAGCGGGATAACTGATGGTAGCAAATCCACTGTTCCAGGCTTGAGAGCTCCTCCTTATATTCTTATTCTAACTCCCTCTTTAGGAAGACTCTCGAGGAATTGTCAGGAGTTAGAAGTTGAACGATCTCTCGCTCAAACGCAGTGGACCTTTCATCAGAGGTCTTCAGTTGTTCAGCTAACTTGGAGCAAGACTTCTCCACTCCAGCCAGGCGCGTTTCTTAGGCATCTTCAACGGATTTCTTCGAGCGAGCAAGTTCGACATCCGATCCCTCAGCTTGGCCTGTTGGCCCCACATTTGTCTGTTTAGCCTTGGGAACCACCAGAGTTGATTCAGGTCCGGCTTGAGTAGCCAGTGGTCCAGGTTGAATGGGAGAGCCTTTAGCAAGAGGCATGCTAATAAGTGTTGAAAAGTCCCAAACCGACGGGTTTATAAAACATGGACTCAATGTCAGCTCCTTTGAGCACGACACAACATGTGTCTCGGCCGAAGGTGACCCAAGGAGACACAAAACATGTCGTGCACAAAGGAGGGAACAAAAACTATCTCGGCAACTCAAGAATTTGATGTCAGGAATTTTCTCTAAAGCTTATACCTACAACGGATAGTTTTATTCCAGATGCTCAGTAAATTAGACGGTGTCTCTTCTCTAAATCCCCACTGTGAAAGAAGAATCATAATGATGAGCAGTCATCTCCCACTGTGATGAGATAACATGGTTGGATAAATATTTATCCTGATACTCCTACAAACTCAACTAAACCAAGTTGCAACCTTCAGGATGAAGATGATCAGTTCAAAATCGACTCAATCATTTCAGTTAATTCAAATATAGACGCAACAACTATTAATCCTAAAATATAGTCAGCGACGTCGCGTAGCCAGGGTTCGAAAGTTGAAGCAAGATATAGGCCTATTCTATAAAGTTCAAAATTGGACGGAAGCAAGACTCATCTTATCCAAAGTATTCCAGACTTCTCGATAAAATACAGCGGAGTCTGAAAACTTTAGAGGAGGTATCTGTATGCATCAAAATTGTTAATGAACCCTAAATATGATTTAATCAAGAGAAGATTGAAGAACGACGTCATCAAACCCTAAGGAAATCAACCACAGGGTAAAACTGACAACATGCATGTGCAAGCCACTTATTGTGTCTCGGTCATATCAGAGACACTTGTTGTGTCTTGACCATGTCCGAGATACTTTTTGTGTCTCGCCATGAGTGAGACACAATAAGTATCTCGCCATGAGTGAGACACTTATTGTGTCTCAACTATTGCCAAGACACTCATTGTGTCTGAAGCATTTTCCACGTGTTTTATTGTTATTTATGGGGCCCATCTAACATTTTCAACATGTGGGGATATTTATTTACATTAGTGGGCAGTTACATTCTTAAAAGACGCCTACTAAGTGCATAGATGGGGCATTAAACATGCCTTTAAAGCAGGGAGAGCGGTTATAACAGCCTAGAAACTAAAAGACTTCAACCGAGATAGTATAAATCGTCTCGCCAATGGCCGAGACAGTTTTGGTGGCGAGACACAAAAAGTGTCTCGCCCACTACGCAATTTTAGCAGGTCGTAGCTTGCATTCTTTTCAACTGTTACACTTCCCAAAGGCTATAAATAGCCCCCTACGTCCATTGGGGCCCCCTACGTCCATTGGGGCGGAGGATCTTCTGGATTTTGGGGGGGAATCAAGAGCTTAGAGATCTAAAAAAAGTAGAGAAAGAGTTCAATAATTCTTCACTTGGAGATTCCTCGAATTTAAACTTTGCCTTAAATCTTAGGAAGAGTAGATATCTTACTTGGCTAAGATATTTGCTTAAGTTCTTGTTTCTTCAGCGAAACATAAACTTAACCCCGTCAATTCAGCGATCGTTGCTTGGTGGTTCACGGACGATGCATCCCCGGCACAGGCAAAGAACCCACACAAGCAGGAGCTCGCTACGTAGTGACTTCTGTTCGAGTTTTGTACGAGAGTGAGATTTTATATTCTTTGTACTAGAGAGAGTTACACGTGTAATCTTTTATCTTGTTTCATTTTGAAACGTTTTGGAATGGAAACTTCAAAGAAGCTCATTCTCGGCGTAAACACTTGTCCACCGCTTCAACCACATAATGCAGGCCTACAGTGAGCTGAAGGGGATAATAGCTTAGGAAATGAGAGCTCGAATAGAAGCCGAGAAGAAGAACATTGCTCTCGAGGCTGAGAAGGACAAGGTTGATGCTAAATGGTGCCGAGAGTTGGTGATGTAGCAATCTACGATTGTTAATCTCAAAGCTTACTAGTCGAAGCAGTCAGCCAGCGAAGCTAAAGGAAGAAATAACTAAGCTTGGGGTGACCATCCGGAGCTCCCAACACGAGGAGGTAGAGTGTAAAAAGCGCGCCGGGTGCTTGGAGGAGGAAGTTGAGGCTGAGAGGTGGGCGAAGCTAGCAGCACAAGAGAGTGCTCGCTCAGACTAACTCTCTCTTCAAAGCCTGAAGGTTGAGCTGGAGGAGGTGAGGGCGGCTCATCAGACGGCCCTTGCTAATGTCCATTCCATCGAGACCCGACTCCAGTAAATGACGTCAGAGGAAGGAAAGAGGGAGATCATCGAGGGCTATCGACACAGCCCCGTGGGGAAAGTTGAGCTATTGCTCGCCGCTAAAGCTGGCTACGATTACCTGAAGGCCCAACTTCCTCCTGCGGCTCTATCATCTTCAGACCTCGCCAACCCTCCCCGAGTGCAGAGTTGCCTTAGCATCCTACAAGACATCGAGGCAAGAGGGGGAGGGCTTCTACTAGGGGTCGACGAGGGTGATGATGACGAGGATGATGATGAGGGTGATGATGGTGATGATGGAGGTGATGACCCTAATTAGCGTGACATTGGGCTAGTCCCCACCTTCTAGCTATTTTATTTTTAGTTGCTTCTGTTTTTTCCTTTTGATCTTTGTAAATTAACTTTGGCTTTGAATAAAATTTTATTTACTTTGCATTTCCATGTGTGGAACATTCAAATTTTATTTAGCCGTGTTATATTTCTGCATCTAGTCAGAACGTAGTGTTAACATGATTTTGACTCATAACTAAAAGCCGAATAGGTAGAGCATAACACAACCAAAATCCAAAAGATGATTGATGATTTCGCCTCACACAAATGGACAACACCCATATTTGACTAATTTCGTGACTTTATCTAATTAAACGTCAACATTTGTGTTGATGCCTGAAGTCGTATTGGCTAAAATGCCATGAGCGTTGAGTCGGTCGACTAGCCATCGTGGGCATCATTTTGTAAAATGAATTAGTCAGAGTTGAGTGCCTCGGATCTACCCCGGAGGGTATTGATGACTTTATCATAGCAGCCCTTGGTTTGGGTGTCTAGGGTTTATGCGGCCCCTAGGTCTTTTCGGCCAATGACAACCCATTGGCTGGGCGCCTAGAATTTATGGAGCACCTAGGTCTTTTGGAGTCGGCCTCGGTGGGCAACAACTCGGCAAATGACAACCCGTAGGTTGGGTGCTTAGGACTTATGGAGCACCTAGGTATTTTGGAGTTGGCCTCGGTGGGTGATGACTCGACAAATGACAACCCGTAGGTTGGGCGCCTAGGTCTTTTGGAGTCAACCTCGATGAGCGACGACTCGGCAAATGACAACCCGTAGGTTGGGCGCCTAGGGCTTATGGAGCGCCTAGGTCTTTTAGATTTTAGGTGGAGGGGGAAGGTCTATTATGTTATGAAGGACGCCTTAATCTAGTAAGGAAGGATGGATGCCTTGACCCGGCCCAACGAGTGGGGATATCCTAGTTTGGCTCAGTGAGAGGAGTGTGTTCATCTGGCCATGTGAGTTGGGTCACCTGTCTCGGCTGGGCGAGAAGGATGCCTTGACTCCATATGATGAGAAGGGTACCTTGACCCAGCCTAGCGGGAAGGGTCGCCTGAACTCGACTAAGTAGGAAAACTAGTTCAACTCAGCCAAGGGAGTAGGATGTCACGACTCATTTCTGGCGAGAAGGGTTCTATCTTTAGAGAATTGATGGCGATTGCTCACAAGTTTGTGTCAAAGTTTAAAACAAACTGAACATAACAATTAGATGCAAAATCTATTCATAATGAGAGATCATAAACAAAATTTTCTATACATGACTATTGAAAAAACTTTCTAAAATGCTCAATATTCTAAGGATGATGTAAGATTCTTCCATCCGGACTTCTTAGCCTGTACGTGCCAGCTCGTATTTCTTTGAAGACGATGTACAGTCCTTCCCAATTGGGTGCTAGTTTGCCACGCTTAGTGCCTTTGTCAAACATCGCCTTCCTCAAAATGAGGTTGCCGATGCGGAATCTTCTCGATTGAACCTTACTGTTGTAGTATCTAGTGATTTGTTGTTGATTGACTATTTAGTTGTGTAGCTTCCTAGCTCAAACTTCATCTATGAGATCCAATTCAACACGCAGCTCTGTAGAGTTCGAGTCTTCGTTGAAGTGCCGGAAACGAATGGTGAGCATGCCGACTTCCTTCGGGGTCACTGCCTCAACTCCATAAGCTAATCTGAATGGGCTCTCACCGATAGAGTTCTTGTGAGTCATACGGTAGGACGATAAAATGCTTGGTAATTCTTCGACCTAGCTTCCAACTGCCTTGTCCACTTTCTTTTTAAAAGCTTGGACGATGCATTTGTTAGCAGCTGCTGCTAATCTATTACATTTGGGATGAGCGACTGAGGCAAAGTTGAGTTGGATCCCCCATTCTCCACAAAAGTCTTGGAACCCTTTGCTGCTGAACTGGGTACCTTTGTCTGTGACGAATGATCGAGGGACACCGAATCGGTATATGATGGATTTCCAAGCGAAGCTAGTAATGTTGGCCTCTCCAATCTTCGCCAGAGGTTCTGCCTCGATCCACTTGGCGAAATAGTCAATGGCAACAATTAAGAATTTTTGCTGTCCTGAGACGAGAGGAAGGGGTCCCAGTATGTCCAACCCCCACTAGGGAGAGGGTATGGGGCTCAAAATGGAAGTTAGCTCTATGGCGGTAGCTCGTGGAACCTGCGGGAAGAGCTGGCACTTTTTGCAAGTTGAAATGAGCTTTCTTGAGTCGGTCATTATGGTAGGCCAATAATATCGCTGTCAAATGACCTTTTAGGCGAGTGTTCTCGCCCCTAGGTGGTTTCCGCAGACGCCTTCATGAATTTCTCTCAAGACATAGCTGGCTTCACTAGGTCGTAGACACTTGAGGTATGGCCCCACACCATTATTTGAGTAAGACCATTGATAAAGCTGATCGTCAATGATGAAGTAGCGGCAAGTATTTCTTTTCAAGTTCTTGGCCTCCACAGCATCCAAGGACATGGTTCTTCTTGTTAGGAATTGGATGATGAGATCCATCCAGCAGGGTCCCAGTACTTCATCGGTCTACATAAATTCTATGGGAATTTTTGTAATGCTGGAATAATGGAGTGTGTCAGTATAGATGGGTCCAGAGTTACCCACGAAGCTGGTCGACACGAGCTTCAATAGGGCGTCTGCTCAAGCATTGCAGGCATGGGGGACCTGAGTAATTCTGAAATTTGCCAGTTGAGCTAGCAACTCCTTGGTTACCTTCAAGTACTGGGCCATCCTTCCGTCTTTGGCCGTATATTTGTCATTAACTTGATGAACTACAAGTTGGGAATCGGTTAATATGTTTAGAATCTCGATGGGTGGCTTGAAGGCCGACGATGAGTGCTTCGTACTCAACCTCATTATTTGAGGCTAAAAATTTGAAGGCAATGGATTGCTCAGTAACTACTCCATCTGGACTGCGCAAAATTACGCCAGCCCCACTGCCGGTCTCATTTGATGATCCGTCCACCTTCAGTAACCACCAGGGGATGAACTCTTGCGAGTCATACTCAGGGGCAGAGCTCATAGGGAGAGTTGCTGTTTTCGCATTTCGCAGGAGCCGGCTAATCAGAAGGCAGAGGTTCTACTCATTCACTCTCGGGCTTTTGAACATTGTCTTCCTCTCGAACTAGGACGAAGCTGACGGCTTCGGGGGAGATGGCTAAGTAGAGATATAGGGTCTCTCCCTCTACGGGTTGACTCAATAGCGGCTTGGTGCTCAAGTATTCCTTGAGTTCTCTGAATGCATTGCAGCACTCCTTTGTCCACTCTATTTTTTTCTTGGGGTTCTTTGTTCCCCTTAATATCTTAAATAAAGGGAGACTTCTCTCAGCTGACTTGGAGAGAAAGCATCCTAGAGCGGCTATCTTACCATTGAGCTTCTAGATGTCCTTCACGGTGCGTGGTTCGGGCAATTGCTCAATAGCAGCTATCTTCTCCGGGTTGATTTCAATGCCTCTTTGGGTGATCATGAACCCAATGAACTTTCCTGACTGCACCCCAAATGCGCATTTGGCTGGATTGAGCTTCATGCGGTAATGCCGAAGGACAAAAAAAGTCTCGCCTATATCGGCTATGTGTGCAGAGGCCAGTTTTGATTTCACTAAAATGTCATCCAGGTACGCTTCCATATTACAGCCGATTTGAGGCCTGAAGTTGTTGTTGACTACTCTCTGATATGTTGCTCCTGCATTCTTAAGACCGAAGGGCATGACTTTGTAACAATTAGTCCCTTAGTCAGTAAAGAAAGATGTTTTTTCTTGGTCATGTTCCGCCATGAGGATCTGATTGTAGCCTAAGAAAGCGTCCATGAAGCTCAATAGCTCGTGTCCCGTACTCTCATACACCAACTTGTCTATGCGCAACAATGGGTAACTATTTTTCAGACAAGTCTTGTTGAGGTCGGTGTAATCTACGCACATTCTCTACTTGTTGTCAGCTTTTCTTACTAGGACCACATTAGATAGCCATTCCGGATATTGCACTTCACGGATGAAACTAGCTTTCATAAGTCGGTCCACTTCGGCTGCTGCTACTTTCTGTCACTCAGGACCTAGATGTCTCTTTTTTGTCAGACCATCTTGCTGTGTCGGTCCTCTGAGAGTTTGTGGTAGATGACATTGGGGGAGATGCCTAGCATATCTTCTGGATCCCAAGCGAACGCATCAAGGTTTGCTAGGAGGAAAGAAATCAACAACCCTTGCAATGGTTCTGTGAGATTTGATCCTATCCTGAGCGTCTTCTCAGCCTCCATTGTCAATTGGGACTTTATGTAAGTCTTCAACTGGAGTCATCCTTTCTCGCTCCATCTTCTTCTCCAGCTGGAGACTTGTCTTTTTGATGGCCATGGCTTTGGCTACCCCCTTTCCCTTAGTTGAGAGCACATAACAGGCTCGGGCTTCTCGTTGGTCACTCTTGATGACACCAACCCCTCTAAGTGTTGGGAACTTGATCATCTGGTAGTAAGTAGAGGGGATAGCCAGTAAGAGATGAAGAGCAGTCCAGCCCAATATAATATTGTGAGCTGATTTGATGTCTATCACTACAAAATGGACATCAACTACTGAATAGCAGGGGGAACGGCCGACCATTAAGGGGAGGGTGATTAACCCTTTCGACAGTTGGGAGTGTCCGGTGAAGCCAATGACAGGGACCCTGAGGGTTGGAATCTGGACCTATCAATGCCCATGCGGTCGAATGCGTCTAGGAATAGGATCTCGACAGAATTCCCTATATCCACCATTCTCCTCTTCACCTCGAATCCATCAATGTCGGCTGAAATGACAATGGCGTCACTATGAGGTGTCTCAACACCTTCTAGGTCGTCTTCGCTGAACGAAATGGACATATTCGTCCAGGGCTTCTTGTCACAGATCTCCACTCGCAGAGAACGCTTGGCCTATCTCTTGCGAACATTGTTGGATTCCCCTCTAAAAGTGGGGCTGCGACTAATAATATGAATGACCGACTGCTTGGCCCGACACCCTGCATATCAAGCTCTGATTGAGACCGAGGTGACCAGGAACGGGGCCTCCGCTCATCCCTCCTGGGAGGAGGGTTCCTCATGTCTTTCTATACGACTAGGTTCTTCAAAAATCCTCTCTGGATGAGATCTTCACTGTCTCTCTGGAGGACACGGCAATAACTAGTATCGTGGCGATGGTCCTTGTGGTATCGACAAAACAACCACATGTCTCTCGTCTGGGGATCCGATCTCAACTGTGGGGGAGGCATGGTAAGGAGTCCTACCCCTTGTGCTTTATCAAGAGCCTTGGAGAGAGATGTACTGAGGACTGTGAAGACAAGTGGGGGAGCAACCGCTCTTCTCTCATTTCTCCTATTGAGTCGATCATTGTGGTTGTTATTTCTAGATAGAGGGTTCCTTGAAATATTTCTTAGCTCTTCCTGCCTGAGGGAATTTTGGGCCAATTTGATTGTCAATGGTGCGACTGGTGTCGTGGTTGGGGCTATGAATGGAGTTGGCTGAGTTGGTACAGGAGGGACTGGCATAGCGTAGGGGGTGGCCAGTGGTGTGGGAACAACTCTCTGACTGGATTCAGTTGCAGACGTCGCGGTTTTGTAAGCTTCGGCATCTTCCATGTTCATGTAACCATGGGCCTTGGCTATCAAGTGTTCATAATTCCTAGCTGGTTTTCTAGCGAGGGCCTTGGATAGATCTCCAGACCACAATCCGGCTACTAGAGCTACCATGGTGACCCGACTCTCTGGGTCTTCAACTTCTAGCCTCTTTGTTTGAAATCTCTTAAAATAAGCCCTAAGGTCCTCATCAGGCTCTTGCTTAGTGTGTATGAGCACGTGGGGAGGTAGCTTAGGCTTGGAGTCGGCCAAGAAGTGATGGATGAATTTCCAACTGAGTTCCTCAAAGCTACCAATGGACTTCTTCTCTAAGGCGTTCCACCACAGCTTGGCGCTCCTTGTTAGTGTGACCGGAAAACAGCGACAGATAGTTGCCTCGGGCACTTGCAACATGCTCATAGTATCAAAGTAATTCTGGACATGTTCTGCTAGGTTCCCCTCACCCTTGTATTTCTCTATTGTCAGCATTTTAAGCTTCTCGATAGGTGCCTTCATGTTCGAGTTGGTAAAAGGGGTGTTTCCCTTAATGGCGTCGGCAACATACCTATAAGCTTAATTGCAGTCACTTGCTTGCTCATGGGCAGAGAGGGTGGTCCCCGTGTGCTTTGTACTAGGGAGCCTTGAAGCTTCTACTGCTGGATCTACCTTGCTGTGGCTGGGGCTAGGGCTCTTAGCCGTTGCCTCTCATATTTGAAGTTGGCGAGTAGGATTCTTGTGAGGAGCCAGTTGTGTTCGCAGCAATTGGGATGGGAGCTCCTGGTGGTCCCTTCTTAGCTTGGTGATAACAAGAGTCTCTGACGGCGGCACGTACTACATGATGAGAGGATGAGCTCTGTGGGTGGTAGAATGGCGGCTAGGAGAGAGCTGGGGCGTAGCTGAGGTGGCTTGCTCCACTGCAGGAGCGGGTAAATGACTGAAGAGCTTGTCGACAAAGGCCTTGAATTGAGCTTGCATTGTCTGGGTGATCTTTTCAGTGGATTCTTGGAGTTGGGCTTGCGTAAAGTAGCCCATTGGCAGGTTCCCCAACCTGGTGAGATCATCAGCACTGGACATGGTTGCTAGAAGAGGAAAGGAGGCCCCACGGTGGGCGCCAAACTGTTGATGTCCAAGATCGCACAGTCGATAATCACTATTAGATTAGTGTCTGAATGAGTGGGGTCCACTTTTTCTCCTAATGCCTGGTGATTCAGTTGTAGAAGAATCTCTCACGTACCAAAAGAAGACCTATGAAATGATGGAGTTGGGATCTCCAGTGGTCCCTCCGACGGTCAAGTTAACTTGGGTTTTTTCTCTAAAAATTGAAGATAAAGATGTTCATGGAGAGATATTCCCTAGGTTAGGTTACTTACCTCTTCCATTACACAGTGCCACTATTTATATGGGAGTCTGAGGGTATTCTTGTCACTTTGACCGTTGATAAGCTGAAGGATGAGTCAGCCCTACTTCCACATGTGATGATTTAGTGATTAGACAGAAATAGGTGGAGGTGGCTGCCCCGGACAGCCTTGACTGGTGTCAACTGAAGATTGGAGCAGGAGTTAGCAATGTTTCCTCGCCATTAATGGGATGGGGTCGGTAATGTCCACAGCCGGAGTGGTTCAAGATATCTTAATTATTGTGTGAGATGGGGGAATCAAGGCACTGACCATACAATTAATGTGATAGCGACGCATTGTCGGACCCAAACTTCGTACAACCGTCATCTGAGGATGAGGGCTCAAGCCAGCCGATGGGAAATGGTGTTGATCATCCACGTGATCGACTAACACCGCCATTTGCGTCGTCCATGAGGGCAGTCAACTGAGGGGCCGACTGGCCTCGATGCTTGTGTCGCTTCATGGGGGTAGTCGAACGGGTCGACTAGTACTAACTTTCGAGTTGTCTATGGGGCTTTCGGTCAGTGCGGCCTAAGCACGGGAAGCGAATAGCCCTCCTGGTTTAGAGGAGGGGAGCGTGGGCGACTCCTAATCAACAGATTAAAACATTCTTTCACTTGATGTAAGGAACTTCCTCTAGAAGATTAATAGTCCTCGTGTAATTCTCAAGTCTAATCCAAACAACAAAAATGTGCACAAACCATATCCGGATATCTGAATCGTATCCACATTTTTTACCCGAAAACCGTATCCGAAACTGTATCCAGATGAAAATCAAACAACAAAAAAGTGTAGAAACCGTATCTGAAAAATGTACAGAAACCGTATCCGCAATTCCGACCCGAAAACCGTTTCCGAAACTGTATCCGGATGAATAACTAAAACCATAACCGTATCCGAAACCATATCCGGCCAGTTTCAATTTTTCCCTATCATATCCGTTTTCTAAATGGCTACGGTTGTGGTTAGTCCGGATATATCAAGTCCAGAAGAGAACGAAATGTGCAATATTAGAACGAAATGTTGTCGGTGCAAACTTTTCAAAGTCTATGTGATCTTGTTGTACTTTTTTTTCCTTGGTGTTCTAGCGTGTAAGTACTATGTGAGCTGGGTATAAGCTCAGATACTTTGTTCTTGCTCCTGTTATCTCTATTTTGCTTAATTTAGATAAGTACTGGTTAAGGGGAAGTTTTAATGTTTTAATCAAACATCTATGATTTGTGTAACAAGTGACGAAAAGATCCTCTCATTGTTCACGAGCATGAAGTATTTGATCGTTTCTTTCTTTTAATTTATGTTTATCTAGTCAAGCTTGCTTCTTTAATGAAAGGTTTTGAACAGGGCATCTCGCCCTGTTTTTATCTTCAAAAAACAAAAATAAAAAAATAAAAACCTTAACAAGTCCTGGAAACATTGTTATTTTCCTGATGTTTTACAAATTTCCCTGATTTGTCCATGAAGACGATTAGAATTTGATTTCTGGAAATATCTGCTACTCTTGTGAATATCTGAACTCAACAATAAGATGTTTAAATTATTGTGGAAATTAATTGAATGAATCTTTTATTTCATTTTGCTAGTAGTTGAATGCCAAGTTACCATTTCTAACTGAACATTAAAAGAAAATATACGTTGTTTTCCCCCATAAATGCTAGTCCATAGTTGTTAATTGCACTCAATGAGTCATATTTTCTCGTAAGATATTGGGTTTCCACATGGCTCGCGTGGCTTCAACGTGGCAGGATTCGAGAAAGCAAGTCCCAAAAAGAGGTTGTCGAGTTGGATGCTCTGTGGAGCGTCCAAGTGAGGCGTCAGGGCTCTGCGTACACGAGCGACCAAGAGACGAGGCATGAGCTAGGTTCTGAACTTATTATAAAATAGAACAAAATGAAGAGCTCTAAAATAAAAGGGGTTAGAGACTCCTCTTCTCTATTCTCTCTCAATTCAGGCTCCTCCGTCGTGAGGACTAGGATCTCGCCACCAGATAATGAAGAGGCAGAGAAAGAGAAAATGAGGTTAGCTTCACCCCGAGGGAATTTGTACCTATACATGAGCGTGTGCTGATCTTTTTCTCTTTCAAATCTCCCTCTCTCTTGGAAAGTTATATTACATGAGAATGATGTGATCAATATGTCTTGATCGGATGTGGTGTAGTACTTGTCCTTCGCTAAGGGCTTGGAGAAGTTGTTCAAGTAACCTGTAATATCGAATGGACAAAGGCGTGACACTTGACATACAAGGAAAGACCCTTGTGGTGGCAGTAGAGGTTGGCAAGAGCCAGTTCAAACCACAAACAGTTCGAACTGTGGGCCGAACCGGCCCAGCCCATCATAGTTCAAAACTTGTCCCGATCCACGGTAGGTTGAGCCTAATCCGACCCACAATTTAACCGGGCCACAGGCTAAACTGGGTTTCACTCTAAATCCAAGAAGAAAGTAGTAGGCCCGGTTTCGAAAAATGTACCTTTGTTATTCCAAGAAGTTAAATTCATGTGGATCCTCCCTAAGAGAGTCGAACCTGATACCTTAGAGTACTACTCATAGGCAGCTTACCAACTCTGCTAGACCCTCTTGGGTGAAAAATTAAAAATCCAATATAATTTTATAAATATAAGTACAAGTATAGGATAGATAAAAAATAAAAAACTAAAAAAAATCAAAAAGAAAAACGCAGGAGTTAACCCGCGGCCCGACTTCCCATGTGCTGGGCTGGGTCCAACCTCAAACCCGAGGACAGAGCCACTAAACCTGCGCAATTAGGCTCGCCTTGGCCCAATTCTGAATTGGCCTATCCATAAATTCGACTGCGCATGTTCACGAGTCGAGCGCAGTCCAGCCTGTCGCTGACCCTAGGTGGTAGTTTGAGGACAACGTGTTGAGAAGTTGATAGAATATTCTTTGTCAATATTTTGGACAACTAGCATGATGGGACATCTCCAGGTCGAGAGAAAATGCGCTCTGGTCAGGTGTTCGCGGACATTGTTAAAAACTTATTAAAACAAGGAAACTTTGTGTCAAGGCCCCAAAATAAAAAACTTCACCCATATTAATTCCCTTATGTATAAGCCCCAAATACCAAGGGCTTTTGTGATTCAGCTCTTTTTACACTGTCCCAAAAAGTAATCCAAAAATTTCAAAACTACCTCTCTTTTTCTTCTTCTTCTTCTCTCTTCCTTTCTCTTTTTCTCATGGAGACCATAATTGCTCCTTCCTCTTCTTGTCCTCTTCTCCTCCTCTCCCCTAACCCTACCTTCCTCTTCTCTCTCCCTCTTACTCTTGCCCTCTGACCTAGCCGTCTCCCTCTCGTGCCTCCCCCTCCACCATCACCAAGTGTACCCTCCAACCCCGTCATCTTAGGCAAGCATTGAGAAGGCTTAGAAAAGGAGGAGATGCGGTCAGCGAGAAGGATGGAGAGGAGCATGGAGAAGGAGGAGCAGAGAAGGAAGGAGAGGTCGAGCTCATCGAGCTTGTGATGTCCATGGTTACGGGAGATAAAGGGAGATTGGGAGGGGGTATGGATGGATTTGGTGATGGACGTGGTCTGCAAGAGGCATAGAAGGTTGTAGGAGATGAAGGTTAGGGTTAGAGCTCATATCTAGTGGGTAATCAAGGAGGAAGAGAAGGAAGATGATGACAAGGACGAGGATTTTAGGACATATGTGTTGTTCGTCGAAATACTTGTGAGATGGATGAGTTGGCTTGTAGGTTAAAATGATATTACTTGGGCTAAAAATTCATGAATGCCTACAGAGTGATTGATGAAATGCCAAAAAGAAATGTGATATTGACTTTGTGAGCTTCATCCGGTAGATCATCATATAATTCGACTGCGTCCGTCACCGGGTTTGCTGCCAAAAGATCACAGATTGCTTGTCCCTTAACTGACTTCTGTTGTTTGAAGTGCAAGTCGTATTGGGACAAGAGTAAGGCCCATTTCGCTAATCGCCAGCTCATGGATCACGGTCAAGTGCTATGTCGATGACGTTGGATATAACATGAATCGTTTGCCCGACCAGATAGTGACGCATCTTCTGAATCGCGAACACTAATGCAAGGCACTGCTTCTCGATCATTGGATAGCGAGACTCAGCATCGACTAATGTTCAGCTCAGGTAATATACTGCCTGTTCGTGACCGCTGTCATCGTCTTGCACGAGCAAAGCGCTTAACGAGTGGTCTGTTACCTTAGTGTAAATCAGGAACGGTTTTCCTCACTGCAATGCAACAAGAACAGGAGGCTTCGCGAGATACGTCTTGATCTCCTCAAAAGCTATTTGGCAAGCGTTGTCCCAAATAAACAAGACGCCTTTCTTGTTCAATTTAGAGAATGGCTGGCACTTCCCGGATAAGTTCGAGATAAATCTCCGGATATAAGCCAGCCTGCCTTGTAACCCCCTGAACTCTCTCAGATTTTTCGGAGGCAGTAAGTCTTGGATTGCCTTCACTTTATCCGGGTCGACATGGATACCCTTATTTGTGATGACGAAGCCGAGGAACTTGCCACTAGACATCCCAAAGAAGGACTTGGCAGGGTTCATCTTCAGCTGATGAGCTCGCATGAGCTTGAACATCGTTCTGAGGCCTTTAACATGATTATTCTTGTCACGGCTCTTCACGACCAAGTCATCAACATAGCACTCGACCATTTTCCATAGATGATCCTGAAAAATCTTAGTCATCGCACGTTGGTATGTGGCGCCGGCGTTCTTTAAGCCGAACAGCATCACCGTGTAGCAAAATATGCCGAGGGGCGTCCTGAACGCCGTATGTTTGGCACCATCCGGGTGCTTCTTGATTTGATTGTATCCCGAAATATGCCGAGGGGCGTCCGCACGTGTTGTCGATAATGACGTCGGTGATCGGGAGAGGGAAATCATCCTTTGGGCAAGCAGCGTTCAGGTCTCTGTAGTCGACGCAGATCCTGATTGTCCCATTCTTCTTTAGTACCAGGACAATATTCGCCACCCA
>JBAKGM010040527.1:0-18247 GCA_037177215.1 Asparagus racemosus
GTAGATTGGGCTTTTATTCATTATTTTCACCATTAACCTGCAAAATAAGATAAAAACAATTATTAGTGGTATATTTACTCATATAAAATAGATAATGAGAGTATTAAATTGTAATTAAAATGTGATTATCACTTAGTCATTAACCGAGCCATGTCTAACAATGTAGTCGAGTATAACGCCCTTAAATCAGCCTACAACTCGCTCAAGACATAGGCATCAAATATCTCGAAGCCCACGGCGATTCCAAATTGGTCATAAATCAGATCAAAGGGGAATACAGGGTCCGTCATAATGACCTGATACCCTATCACGAAGCAGCAATGAAACTCGTACAATCCTTTGAAGGCTTCTACATCAGCTATGTAGCTCGTCTTGGTAATACCCATGCTGATGCTTTAGCATCTCTTGTAGCCACACGTGCTTTGCCACCTAAGAACATTAGGTGCGTCATAGTGGCTAGCTGCCAACTATGCTCACCGAAGCATATTCTTGAAGCTAATAAAGTGCACGTCATGACTACCCACTTTGAAAGCAACGATTGGCAGTTCCCAATCATCGACTATGTTCAGCACGGGATTTTACCAGAGGACCCAAAGCAGGTAGTCTTCATTCAAAGAAGAGCTCCGCACTTTTTCTACGATTCTGCCACGAAGACTCTGTATCAGCGATCTTTCGATAGTATTTTACTCTGATGCATATCACCGAACGAAGCGCGAGAAACATTAAAGGAAGCCCATGATGGTATATGTGGAGCTCATCAACCGGGTCCCAGACTTCAGGACTAAATTCGCCATTTAGGCTACTACTGGCCAACAATGATGATAGATGCAGTGGCATATGCTAAACGATGTCACTCATATCAAATCCACGCTGATTTCTTACATCAACCTCCGGAAGAATTACACCCAACCGTTGTCTCATGGCCATTTAAAGCTTGGGGCATGGACATTATTGGGCCAATTAGTCCACCATCCACCAAAGGCCATCAATTCATCCTGGCTATCACAGATTACTTCTCCAAATGGGCCCTGAGTTGACTGTTTTTCAAATTCTGCAACAAGTTCAGAATCCAAGATGTGGCTTCTATGCCATATAATCCAGCTACTAATGGTCTAGCTAAAGCCTTCAATAAAATCATTATCAAACTTTTAAAGTAGTTTGTAGTCTCTAACAAACGAGATTGGGACGAGAAACTTAGAGAGTGTTTATAGGCTTACCGAACAGCGGTCCGCACTCCCACCAGCTCAATGTTATTCGCTTTAGTCTATTGATGCAAAGCCGTCCACTGAAGAACATCACCAAAAGCGTCTCCAAGAATTAGAAGTGTTAGATGAGCTGAGGCTTCGAGCTCAGTAAAGAATCGAGAGCTACCAGTCATAGAATTCGAAAGCCTTCAACAGGAGAGTTAAAGAACGATCCTTCAAGGAGGGCGACCTTGTCTCAGCCGTTCGTCGACCCATGGTCATGACGCATAAGACTAAAGTAAATTCTAGCCCAAATGGGAAGGTTTATTTGTAGTAGAGACAGTCTACTTAAATGGAGTATATCACCTAATTGACCAAAATTGTAATAGGCTCATGACACCGATCAACAAAAAATTATTAAGAAATACTACCCTTGAACCCAACCAATCTTATATCCCCACATAATTCCTGGTCATGTTTAAGTTTCCATCTCTGAACTAGAAATATTGATCTTCCCGATCCAAAACCCAATTAAAATCCTCAGAGAATCATCAAGTTAACACCACACCTCTTCTTGACTCTGGACATACCATCACCGTCATGTTAACAATATACCTCTGAATAGTGTCAACTTCAAATATACCCCCTACTGTCATGTTTTAAAATTTCACCTTTGAATAGTACTAATTCTACAAACCTGATACGTTAACATTACACCTCTATCGGTTTGATTCTATCGACTGGTTAACATTACACCTCCGTCGACTTATCTTGTCGAATTCAATCGGTTAACATTACACCTCTGTTGATTCGCTCTTATTAAAAATTGATTAGTTAACATTACACTTCCATCGATTTCCTACCGTTAAGTTAAGATTACACTTCTAAACGGTAGTCATCCTTTGGACCCCGTTCATTTGACTGGTTAACATTACACCTCTATCAAATACCCTTTGACTGTCATGTTAACATTACACCTCTGAACGGTCCCAATCCTAAACTGTCATGTTAACACTACACCTTTGAGTAGTGTCAATTTGGTCAAAACCTAATACGTTAACACTATACCTCTATCAGTTTGATCCCCAAATATCCCTAACAACATGTAACTATGATACGTTAACATTACACCTCTATCGTACACACATTAAAGGGAAGCAAAAGAGTTCTTTTATTCAGAAAGAGCTAAAAGCATACAAGAAGTCTTTACAAAGGCAACAGATAAAAAACATTTATCTTCGCAATGCATTCGTTGATACTGGTTTCTTTGACATCCTGTGCACCCTTCCGTGCCCTTTCCTTCAAAGTCTCAGCATCGACAGGAGTAACTTTAGCTTAGATTTCAGTGAGCCTCTTCGTCTCAGCCCTAAGCTCTATAATTTGGGAGTCCCACTTCTTAGTAAATTCAGCTAAGTCAGACTCAAGCTCTTCCTTTTTGAGCAGAGCTTCTTTCAAACGCGCTTGAACCGTGGTAATAGTTGCCTTGGCAGAAGTGACAGTTGTATCCTTTTCTTGAATAGCCTCCTGCAAGTCCATGTGATAACTCTCATTGGAAGCAAGACTCTCGGTTAGATGTTGAACTTTCGCATTGACCTGAGCCATCTCCTCGCGAGTGGACAAAAGGGCTTGACGATGAATGGCTGACATGTGGCAAAACTCGAGTTCAGCAATGCCCCCAAGGTCAACCGCATGAACTTTTGAAACTCTCTAAGACAGAGTTCCACCCTATCAATCGCTATCTTGAAAGGTTCGACATGAGCCGAACCAGCAGTAGATGAAAGAACATCAAGCTGATCCCGCAACAACTTCAGAGTGTGAGAGGATAAGCCCCGCCTCAGACGAAGAGCGTTCACAATACTCAGAAATGGCCACTGCATCTGTGGTACCCGGATTAAAAGATGGTACAACCTGTACTTATTCGCGACCCGACATCAAAAACGGCGCTAGATTGGCTAGCAAATTGGATGCAATGGGAGGGATAGAGGATATCACCTCAATCGAAGGAGCGACAGTTGCCACAACCAATGCCATGGTCGTGGGCGCGCTTGCAGCAATAGCCTCAACACCTACAGGCGAAGCCTCGAGCTCAATGCTCACGTTCATAACTAAGGCCTCATCAGCTACGAGCCTCGGACTTGGTGGTGCCACTTGTATACCCCCTGCGGGGATGGGAGACATTGAAGCTCCATCATCTTCATCAGAAGACCTGGGATTCTCAACTGATGACGTGCTCGTAAAACAAGTGCAGGCACATAAACTTTAGATATGGGTCTCGAAGTATCAGAGGCCCCCTCAACATCAACCACCAGTTTGGAATAATCACCGATGGTAAAAGATAAATGGGCTGATCCACCTACATCCCTGAAGTCAAATTTATCATCTGTTTGATTAACAAAAGAAACAAACGTCAGCCATCAAAGTGAAGCAATCACAAAGGATTGATAGAAAATACCTGGCATATATGAAAAGTCATCAACATCACCAACGTCACCTGCAACCTTAGGCTCAGTCAAGTGTATGTATCATAATGCTCGCAATCTATGGGTTCCTGATCATCTAGAGGAATAGGCTCTTTATCTGCGTATAAGAAGAAAACACATCAGTCAAACGACATTTCGAATCGCGTAACACTGATATGTGAGTGAGGGATTACCTGAAGACCCAATACCAGTTCCCTATAATAGGATCACATGAGGTTCTTCCACAACATTAGAAGAGTTATCAAGTGTAGGCTCAGGCTTAGAAGCAGGTTCTTGCATAGAACTGCTGGAGACTCTTTCGAACTCTAGAAGAGCCACCTGGCACAAGTTCTGATTCAGGAGCAGCCATGTGTCACCTCTTCAAAATTAATCGAGGAGGAGAGTCATGTAAGGGTCTTTTCCCTTTTCCCTATCCTTCGGCAGGTGTATCCCGGTAAACTAGAGACTCAGTTGGTTCTCGAATCTGAACACCAATTGGTCTTTGAGGCTTAACCAATTCCTGGGCATCGGCACCAATTTGCCCCCGGGGAATAGGCTGCTCACCAGGCACTTTCGGATCATCGCCAGATTGATCTTCGGCCAAGAACTCATTTATACTAGGGATTCTACTTCTCGAACCCTTCTTGTAAGAAGACTCCATATACCATTTTGTGATCCAAGCCAAGCCAGTCTGATTCACTCAAAAGTTTGGATGAGGTTCGATCATCTGGCTGTACCATTTGCAAAACCCTAAAGTCATATAACAGTTAGGGGTGTGCTGCGGGAGTGAGAAATTTGCTCCAGTCGCACCCGCGGCAAAATGGTACCAAGCACGAGCTCCGTCGATTATGCTCCTTGTACGCAACAACCTAGGATTTGGATTTCTGACGTACAATTGGTCATAACCAAATTGGCGGGCAAAACGACACGGCAAGTAGGGTTCAATATAACACTCCGACCCATTCAACATAGCAACAAGGTGACCAGCCAGATGTTCACCAACCAGTTGAAACACCCACTAGGTAAGCAGGTGAAACCTTC
Source organism: Asparagus racemosus (assembly GCA_037177215.1). Classification (NCBI taxonomy): domain Eukaryota; kingdom Viridiplantae; phylum Streptophyta; class Magnoliopsida; order Asparagales; family Asparagaceae; genus Asparagus; species Asparagus racemosus. The sequence continues at coordinate 4,685 of JBAKGM010040527.1, forward strand.
ACTACCGCTGTCGTCTTCAAATTCATCCCCTGGCTTGATACCAGCCATCGAGGGAAAGTAGTAATAAAGGTGATATTTCTCCCTAACTTGAAGAGCTCTACGAACCCCAGCCAGATATTTGATCAGCCACTTGAAGCACTCGAATCTCTAGAGTAAAGCAACGTCTTCTCCACTGAATGCAGCAGCTGACATCAATGACGGGCAATGTTGAGTAAACTATATAACCAAATAGGTATATGGTAACTCCACCCCGGGGGTTAGGCACTTGCTTCATTGGACATTTACTTTCCTGCTTCAGGTATTTCATAGCCAACTCCTGGAGACCATGATGAATACAGCTCACCATTGCTGGAAGAAGAGCTATATTGTATCCAGCTACCAACATCAAAGCAGGAAACAGCACTTTAATTGAAATGTGATCTTTTGGCTGAGAAGGCACCACACAACCCTTCAGCCAAATCGAGAAGAATCCTGCGAGCAACGCCAACTCAGATATTGGCTCTCTCACTTGGTGATGGAAACTCTCGAACTTGTCACCAGCATGAAATCCACATACATAGGAATCAGCGGTGTGCAAGACAGACTTCTCTTGGAAAATCCCCTTCTCGATCTCCTTATCTAGAATCGTCGAGATTGCCTCCACAATTCCCTTCTTGCTCACATTCAGGAACAAGTATTCCGCCTAAGGAACACGAGCGACGGAATGATCGTAGCCTGCACTCCCGAAGCTTTCTGATGAATGTAGAAGTGGTAAACCAACTCTCGGAACGTCTCTTTAATCTGAGCAGTATGGGAAAAGACGCTCAACTCCTCATTTGTAGGGAAGATCTCCTCATATGGACGGTCTCCCATCGGTAAGCGAGACACTTCGAACATCTCGTGAAGAACGATGTCGATCTCCTCCACCGAAGTGAAAAAGGTGTTGCTATCAGAATTATACAGCCCTAGAATACCGTATAAAGCTGGTGCGGAAATCTCCACACCATACTTGGAGGCTCTAACAGCAACGTAAAACCCCAAATGATGGAGTCTCTCCCCAAAGGTGACGAGAGCGAAGTTGACCAGACGAGACCACCACTGAGTGCCTGTTGACGTGATCCATCTAGGAAATCTAGCATCAACTTCAGGATATTGGGCGTCATTCTTGGCAAGCTCATGCCCAAAAGTAGTTGGCACAACAGCTACTTCATTAACCGGTGCATCATCTTGAACAAAGCCTGGGCGCAACCCCATGATGTTGACTCTTAAACCCCATCTTGACGAAAACTACCTCCATGTTTCAAGAGGCCTATCTTTACGGTATCCTCTCTATGGGTGAGAGCGAAACGCATGGGGCGAGGCACAGCCAGCCGTTGCAAGTACAAAAAAGAGACTTGACGCTCTATCATTAGCAAAGCACATTGGTGACTTCCTAACGTGAAATACCAATACTCTGACTCCCAATGGAATACAGAGTTCCCACTTGGAACATTATCCCCAAAGAGGAAAGATGGCTTTACTGACGATGTCTCCTCAGGGACTGTGAACTTTGCATCGGTAATAATCTCCCACAAAGTCCTGTAACCACCAGCGCTGATGACACTCCTTCTCCCGGAGCTACTTCCTTTAGCAAACAAAGGAACATCCCCATCAAAAACATATGTCACTTAAGGGTTAGGACCCCCATTATAGCCGAAGTGATTGTATCGATCCACTGGGTCTTGACGATAGGCAACTGCACAAAAAGACGACCAATGAGTTAGTTGACGGAAGTCAAGCCTAATCAGTAGAGGAGAAGCTCACCTATAAGACTATCCACATCAACCAAGTGTTGAAAGGATGAAGCAAAGTTCAACTAAGCGTAGCGAACTTCACTCTATTTTCGCCACGCAAACCTCACTCAAGTGAACATAGCAGATGTCACTCCAGTGAAGATCGCACAGGATCAAATAACGAACTCCGCAGAAATGAAGTTCATCTCAGAAGCCCAAAGGGCTAAAACAAGCTCCGCCCGAAAGCCGAAGCTCGCCATAATTAGCGCCACTAATAGCCGCTGTCAGAACCTCGTCGCAGGCTCATCAGAGAAGACCATAGATGGTCTTAAAAATCTCGACTTCAACGGCGGATTAAATTCTAGGTGCCTTAAGGCATTGTTTAGAGCCCGACGGGCTAAGGCAGAATAAAAAATCGCCAATGAAATTTCACTTACCCATCGCCAACTCCAATCTTGCCAGCACGTCTTTAGCATGAGGTCGGCGAACCCCTCGATCAGAGCTTCGTCCCCTAGAAATAGCACAATGAGGAGCCATTGTCAACATGGCTTAGAAGATTCTAGGGTTTTGAGAGTTGAAGAGTTTCTTTCAAAAAAGTAAAGAGGAGGGAGACGAACAGTCCTATTTATAGGCTGAAAACCCCAAACTTTGCAAAAAAAATTTCTGCCGCGAACTTCGTCGGAGATCACACCTTTAGATCTGTCGAAGATTTCCTGCTAGTAAACTCCGCTAGAGATCTTGCCTTCACATTCGCCGAGTATCTCGCTAACGAACTTCGCCAAAGATCTCGCTACCTAATCCACCGAAGATCCTGCCTTTAACTTCACTCAAAATTTCAGCCTTCAACTTCACCTGGAATTTTGCCTTAAATGAGCTTCGCCAAATACTCAAAACTTGAGTTATTTACCCCTTGGCTGAGCCTCGCACAACTGACTCAATGAGACTCGCCAAAATCAACTTCTTGAACTTTGCCTAAGACAATTGTTCCTCATGAAGTCGAAACTCGCCCAAACCAACAAGGTATTTAGGCGAACTTCGCCAAAACACTATAGTGAAAATTTCACTAAGTCTTCAAATTGGGAAAACTTCAACTCAATTTGTTCAAGACTTCACTTAGCGGACCTCGAATCAACTCCCGCTAACATAAGGAAGCCTGAGCTTCTCTTCCAAATACACTAACTCCATGTAGAGTCCAAGTCATGCGGAGTCCAAACTTGCTTCAGAAGAAAATATGCACAGTTCAATTACACAAGAAGATGGATAAACTTCAACATGAAGAAAAGTTTATTTTTATTGATCGAAGACTCGATTACAAGGCGACACTCAAACTATCCAATTACAAGGATGATAGGTATTTTTTCCTATTTACTACTGCCTTATATTCCTAAGATATGGATAGTGTGACGGCTGAGGAGCATATACGAGCTGCACCACGCTACAACTCATGTACCCTCAGCCACACAAAGTTGAGAGATAGGAAGTGCTCCCTCTTCTTCTAAGTGAGCCATATCAGCAGCAAGAAGTTCCCTACTTGCACGAGACTGAGCCATATCTATAGGAAGAAGCACTTCCCATGATCAAAAATCGATGTTGGGCCTGAGTCAGCCACACAACGTCTAATTACGATCTAGGTTCACTTTTGTGACACCTAGTTACTATCGGAGTCCTCCCTTGTGGACACTCATGGATCCTTCTTCAAGTGCCATTTCAGTTGCCGAACGGCCTTACGAAGAGAGCGGCACTCAAGGCTCCACGCATCGCTATCGCGATCAAGTTCATGCCAAGCCACTGACTGATTCTCGATGATCTGCTCGAGCGTAGCCTTTTCGGCTGATAACAACTCCATCAAATGTTGGAGTATGCGGAGTTCATCTACTTGATTGCCCTTCACTTGGGCTACCTCCTGTTAGAGTTTTCTTATCTCAGCTCCTCGATCGAGAAACATCTCTGGCTTATGCGACGTTGGCACAACCATGAAGAAGAAAGAAAAGATGAAGAGAATGAGGCTGTGAAGAAGTGGATGGGATGACCACTATTTATAGCCCATTATGAATCTTAAGTCCCGAGGAAATCAGATCTCTTGAGATCTGATTTGACCAAACTGTTAGCGGGGAAAATCATCTCGATTGTCATTGCAAATGAATCTGTTACAAATTTGTTTTTTACAATGAAATTCAAATAAAAATAAATCGCCGTTTTATACGGCTTACAATGACTAACCAAAAAAGATCATAACTTTACACTGTTTTTTGAACAAACACGAGATCTATTTATCAGATCCTTGCTTGCTGGGTGTCTTTGCCTGTGCTGGAAACTCTATTCCATCTATGAACTACCGCATGGTCTGATATAGGTGCTAGATCTACAGATCTGAGGTGTTTATTTCATGAAGAAAATAAAACACCGACAGGGATCAACTCACGAAGGAGATGATCGCCAGAGTGGGTGAAATCGTCGAAGCGAAGTCACGCACTGACCCTGGGATTAAGACAAAGCTTAATCTAGAGGGTGAAATCATAGATCTGACCTAGACTCTTCTCCTCGCGGTGTAGATCTAAGTTGGAAGACGTTCGTCACTTGCACAGGATCTAGATCTCGCTTTTTTGATTTTGCAGACACTCGCATCAGAGCAAAAGCTCTCAGAAATCTCGCCTGGAGGTTCAGAATTTCCAACTCGGATGAATGAGACCCCCCTCTCCTATTTATAGGCAAGAGAGGGGGCGTGTTTGGGCCGAAGACACCTTGGTGTCTTGGCCATGCCAAGGCGCCAAATAGTGTCTCAGCCAGGCCAATGCACCAAATGGTGTCATGGCCTTGGCCGAGACACTATTCAGTCTTTCGATATTTTCTGGTATTTTTTCTAGCGTCGTTCTCTTCCGATCGTGTCGCCATCATGTTGAGTCCATGTTCGATCTATTTTCTCGTTAACTCAGAACCCGATCAGTTCATCCCCGTTAACGTGCGAGAGCGGTGATTCCACCTCATCGATGTGCGAGTCCGACTAGCGCTGTGGCATTAATTTTCCTGGCACCATGGCTTTAATTTCCCCGGTGCCGTCTTGTTGGTTCCCTCAGTGCAGTGGCTTCGATTTCCCTGGTGCCGTATCGTTAGTTCCCTCGGCGCCGTGGCTTCAATTTCCCTAGAGCCATCTCATTGGTTCCCTAAGCGCCGTGGCTTCAATTTCCCTCGGCGTCGTGGCTCCAATTTCCCCGGCACCATGGCTTCAATTTCCCTGGCGTTGTCTCGTTGGTTCCCTCAGTGCTTTGGCTTTGATTTCCCTCGGCACCATGGCCCGTTGGTTCCCTCGGTGCCGTGGCTTCGATTTCCCTTGGCACCGTGGCTCCAATTTCCCCGGCGCTGTGGCTTCAATTTCCCCGGCGCCATCTCGTTGGTTCCTTCGACACCATGGCTTTGATTTCCCTCGGCATTGTGGCTCCGATTTCCCCGGCGCCGTGGCTTCAATTTTCCCCAGCACCGTCTCATTGGTTCCCTCGGTGCAGTGGCTTCGATTTCCCTCGGTGCCATGGCTTCACCGTTGAGTTTGTGTTTCATTGACTTGCTTTATGCACTTCGTCGACTCACTTTATGTGTTCATGTCATCAACAGTTTGCCGTTGGATCGGCGTTGGATTGTCGGATGGCTCGCCATATGCTAACTCCCTGTCACGAGTCGGGTTAGGGTACTCATAGGCATTTTTTAACGCCTACAGATACCTCCTCCAAAGTGGTTTAGTCTCGATCTTTTATAGAAGAGTCTGAAATACTTTAGATATGATAAGTCCACACCGTCAGTCGGTGTAACAGGACCTGAAAATAGCTTCAGTCTTTGATCTTTCCAATCCTTTCAAATTCTCCAGTGCTTTGTAGGATAGTTAAAGGCATCACGGTGCTACATTTTTTTGCCTGACTGTTGTCGAGATTTTGACCTAAAACTAATAGATGAATTCTTTATTCTGAGATTAGCTTCAGAAATTGACTCCTCCAATCCTTTCAGTTTCTCTAGTGCTTTGTAGGATATCTGAAGGCATCACGGTGCTGCATTTTGTTTTGCCTGACCGTTGTCAGAATCTTGAACTGAACCTGAGTTCATTTTGTTCTTCACTCATATCGGTGAGTTATCGTTCAACTAACCATCAAACTTTTTTCCGAGACTCCTCCGTTGATCGGGGAATGCTTCATTGCAATGCTCTGATTAGTTTCAGAATATGTGTGGAATCTAGCCTTTGATCAGTGAGTGCAACGCGTTGACCAACGTCCAACTTTGTTTGGAATCTAACCGTTCATCGGCGAATCCTTCGGCGGTGACGCGTTGACCGGCGTCAACACAGTTTATACTCGTACTTTTACTAGAGTTTTGGGAATTAGTTTATCCTCATATACCCATTTGGAAGTTGTCGAGTTATCCTTAAGAATATTTTATGAAAATAATCTCTAGGAACTTCTCGACAAAATAAGAAATAGTTTATACTCGTATACCTTTTTGGAGTAGAGCAAGTTATCCTTAAAATAAAAATATTTTCTAGGAACTTCTCGGCCGAAATAGGAAATAGTTTATACTCATATACCTTGTTGGAGTATCAGCGAGTAATCCTTAAAAATAAAATATTTTCTAGGAACTTCTCAGCCGAAATAGGGAACAGTTTATACTCGTGTACCTATTTAGAGTTTCGGCGAGTTATCCTTAAAAATAAAATATTTTTCAGGAACTTCTCCACCAAAATAGGGAATAGTTTATACTCGTGTACCTATTTAGAGTTTCATCATGTTATCCTTAAAAATAAAATATTTTCTAGGAACTTCTCGGCTGAAATAGAGAACAGTTTATACTCGTGTACCTATTTGGAGTTTCTTCCCGGACTTGAAATAATTTAGACCAGATGAAAAGTGACCTTCATGAGGTGATATTCCCACTAAATAATTGTTCGGGATCCCTCTGATGTATGGGAGAGAGGAGGAGTCACTTAACAGGCTGAGTTGGCACTGTTTTGTTGCCGCCCTGGTCTGTTTGTAGACACCCCCATGGGTGATTTGATACATGGCAATGCTTTGAGATGACTGTCTTCCCAGTGACGTGTCAAATGAGTCCACTATTCTTGAAGATGTCGAGACTTGTCCCCCTCCTCTGAAGGTATGGCTTCTCTCTCTAGTTAACCGTAGGGCTTCACTTTGATAGACTGTTGTCTTGTTGGTAGGGGCTTCCGTCGAGGCTTGTTTTTTCAGTTCCTTATTCCGATGTTCCTCTTGAGCATACCGTGAGACCATCTCGAAGTAGTCTGTGTGTCAACGGTGGTTACTCCTCCGATAGCCCCTCCGAACCATGAAGCTGTGCCTGCTGGTCGAGTGGAGTCCTGCCTAGAGGCATGGCGCGATGCTCAAGCAGGGTTGGGTGGACCATGTTGAGATGGTACTTGCTGAGAAGTCAATATATCTAATCGATATCCACTCTCGTCTTGCTTCAAGTATGGCCAAGATGGTGCAGTTCAGACGAGAACTCTAGGTGGAGGGAGAAAACTTCCGTGTCACAGAGCTACAAAGACTCTGAACGCCAATGAGGACTCTCTCAGGGCTAAGCTGCAGGAGGAGTTCCAGCAGATTTCCCTTTTTTATCATTTATTATGATTCTTTTATTTCGTTCGAAATAATTAACCATAACACTCATAGGATTTTTAGCAAACCCTCAGCCATCAACGGATTTGATGAGCCTTTACCGATTACCATTTGAATCGGGCTAGCACGCGAATTATTTAAACCTGTTCCGCATGTAACGTTGTGCTAAAAGAATGAGACTCTTTCAGACTTCAAGCTACGATGCTGAATACGTAAACTTGGTACTCTTTTACAGGCAAGAGACTACCCGGCAATGCATGTTACGCGTAGACTTATCCCTTCTTAGGCTACAGGATAAAATACCCTAGAGTCGAACTTTCGTGTCTTCTTCAATCAGAGAAAGACTAAACCGGCTGCGCGTGTTAGGCGTCGACTTTGGGGTTATTGGCCAACCCCCACCCTCAACGGATTTGATGTGCATTTACCGACCATTGTTTGACTCGGGCTAGCATGCGGATTATTTAAATATGTTCTGCATGTAACATTGTACTAAAAGAATGAAACTCACTTAGACTTTATACTACAATATTGAATACGTAGACTTTGTCTTTTTCACAGGAAGAGTAACCTGGCGACACATGTGAGGCGTCGACTTATCCCTGCTTAGGATTCGGGATCAAAGTCCCCAAGATGAGTCTTGGATTGAAGGATTAGAAAATATCAATGTGAGAATGGAAGAATTTCATATTCTGCTTCTCGATGATGGAGAGGAATGATTTTTTTGGTCCTGTCTCCGAATGCTGACGAACTCGAAACAAGAGAGGAAGGTTTTGTATCCTATCTCCTGCTAGTGGAGAGGAAGGAGGCTTTTGTCTCCTATCTCTGAGTGAAGTGGGATTTCCACTTCGAGAATCAAAAAGACTCAGACGACCTTCAGTCAGCACAACCTGATCTGGAAATTCTAATTCCGGCGCATACCTTCAGTCGGCGCTACGTGGAAAGTGGCGAAAATAAGAGTGGGATCTCCACTTCGAGAATCGATAAGATTCAGGCTACCTTCAGTCAAAAAACCTGATCTGAAAATTCTGGCACATACCTTCAGTCGGCGTGGCCTAGAAAAGGGGTGAAACTAAGAGTGGGATCTCCACTCCGAGAATCGAGAAGATTCAAGCTACCTTCAGTCAGAAAACCTGATCTAAAAATCCTAGCGCATACCTTCAGTCGGTGCTACCTGAAAAGGGGTGAAACTAAGAGTGGAATCTCCACTCTGAGAATCGAGAAGATTCAGGGTACCTTCAGTCAGAAAACCTGATCTGAAAATCCTAGCGTATACCTTCAGTCGGTGCTACCTAGGAGAGGGATGGAACTAAGAGTGGGATCTCCACTCTGAGAACCGAACAGATTCAGGTGACCTTCTGTCGGACAACCTGATCTAGAAATCTCGACGCATACCTTCAGTCGGCGTTACCTGGGAGAGGGATGGAACTAAGAGTGGGATCTCCACTCTGAGAGCCAAACAAATTCAAGTGACCTTCAGTCGGACAACCTGATCTGGAAATCCCGGTGCATACCTTCAGTCAGCGCTACCTGGGAGAATGATGAGACTAAGAGTGGGGTCTCCACTCAGAGAATCGGAAATATTCAGGTGACCTTCAGTCAAACGACCTGATTGGGAATGAGCTTCTCATTTTTTGAGAGAAATTCCAATTCAGCCTTACCCTTAGGGAGGCATGACCAAAGGGGTAAGGACGGAAGCCTTCCGTTTTTCATGAAAGGGGTCCTACGCTTGGAGAGGAAGAATTTTTTTATTCTATCTCCGGCATGAAGGAAATTTTGAGTGGACCTCTTGTTCATGGAAGGAATCAAGAGGGGATTTTGGTATCTTGGACTAGAAAACTTTTGTAATCCCACCATCAATGAGTTTGATCGGTGAGGGAACTTCCCGTTAAAATAGGTTATCCCGAATGTACTAAGGGTCGTACTTTTTCAGGAACTTCCCATTTATTGGTATCAATTGCATGTCGCCATTCTGGGTAATCGGGCGATAAGCACCGTTCGAATAGACCGTCTCTATTACGAACGGGCCTTCCCATTTAGGTTCAAAGTTACCTTTCTTTTTAGAGTTGAGGATTATCGGCCGTCGAGTAGCGAGGACCAAATCTCCTTCCTTGAAACTCCTCTGTCGTACTTTCGTATTGAAAGCCCTCGACATTTTGGCTTGGTAAAACTCAATGCGTTGTTGAGCTTCTAGGCACCTTTCATCCAACATCTCGAGTTCTTGAAGGCATTTTTTTGATGTTGTTCTTCGGTCATCATCTCTGTTGCGAGGGCGAGGCAAAGTGACGGGATCAGAACTTCAAGCGAAAGAACTGCTTCACACCAGTAGGCCAGAGAGTACAGGATCACTCGGTCATCAGTCTCGCTTGTTAGTCTTCACAAGCTTCAACAATATCTTAATGATCATCCTGTTGAACACCTCCGCCAATCCATTCACAATGGGATTGTAGGTCGTTGACGAGATGTATTGGATCTTGAATTTCTCGCAAAACCTGATGAAGGAATAGCTAATGAGTTGAGGATTGTTGTCATGCACGATCTGTCTTGGCACACCATGTCGGTAAATGACATGATGTTTAATAAACTTGATGACATTGCTCGTCTTCACCTCTTTAAGCAGGATTGCTTCGGCCCACTTGGAGAAATAATCAGTGATGGTGAGATTGAATCGATCATTTTTCACCGATGGAGGAAAAATAGGCCCTACAATATCCATTCCCTATGTCTTGAACGGCCGGGATGTAGCTAAAGGATGCAATTGCTCCGGAGGCTGATGCATATAATTCACGTGAATTTGACACGCGTGGCACTTTTGAGTGTACTCGATTGTGTCATTGACCATCGTTGGCTAAAACTATCCCATTCTCCTGATACGATTATAGAGTTTGGGACCAGGCTGGTGCGTGCGACATTCGCCTTCATGTGCTTCCTGAAGAACTTCTCCTGCCTCTTTGTTTGAAAGGCACTAGATCAACAAGCTATCATACCCGCGACGATATAATGTCTGGGCTTTTATATCATAGAAGAACCTTGGGGCTCTCCATCGGATGGATTCTCTCTCCCTCACGTCTTCTAGCAAGACACCGTGCAAGACGTAGTCAATTATGGGGAAACGCCAATCTCGGGGTTCCAATTTGGTCTGGGTGGTGTATATTTCTTTGGTAACCACCCCCTTGTCTCCTCTGCTTCATCATATATAGGCACGAACAATTGATGAGTTCTGACCGTGACTAACTGCTCAGTCTCGGGAGGTTGTGCCAAAGACACCGCTAACACCGCTAACGCATCTGCATATGCATTTTGAAGGCGCGGAATATTCTCGATGAAGAACTCTTCGAACGAGTCTGCCATCTCAACGGCCACCTGGTGATAGGGGACCAAATTCAGATTCCTGACTTCATAGTCTCCACGGACCTGCTTGACTATGAGTTGTGAATCACCATAAGCTTCAAGATATTCGACCCCCAGTTCTTTGGCGAAACTGAGTCCAATCAGTAGCGTGTTGTATTCGACCACATTATTGGAACATGGCTCAATGAGCGAATAGGCTCGAGGCATGATGTGTTTCCTCGGGGAAACTAAGACAACTCTGACTCCGGCAGAAATCTTAGAACATCCAGGGGCACTCGCCATATTAGTTGCTCGAGAAGCTCCGTCGAAGTATAGTCACCATATTTTTTGATGCGACGTAGTGTTGACTTCGTTGTCTTCATCCGGCAAGTCATCATATAATTCGACTGCGTCCGTCGTCAGATTTGCCACCAAAAGATCACAAATTACTTGCCCCTTAACCGACTTCTGCTATTTGAAGTGCAAGTCATATTGGGACAAGAGCAAGGCCCATTTCGCCAGACGCTAACTCATGGAGGCTGGTTGCGTCATGAATATCTGGACTGGATTTACGTTGGAGATAACATAAATCGTCTGTCCGACCAAATAGTGCCGCATCTTCTAAATCACGAACACTAATGCAAGGCACTGCTTCTCGATCATTGGATAACGAGACTCAGCACTGACTAGAGTTCATCTAAGGGAGTATACTGCCTGTTCGTGATCGCTGTCATCATCTTGCGCGAGTATAGCGCTTAACAAATTGTCTGTTGCCTTGTTGTAGATTAGGAACAGTTTACCTGACTGCGGTGCAATGAGAACAGGAGGCTTCGTGAAATATGCTTTAATATCCTCGAAGGCCTTTTGACAAGCGTCGTCCCAAATAAATGAGACACCTTTCTTGTTGAGTTTAGAGAATAGCTGGCACTTCCCGGATAGGTTCGATATGAATCGTCGGATATATGTCAATCGCCCTTGTAACCCCCTGAGTTCTCTCAGATTTCTCGGAGGTTGTAGTTCTTGAATTGCCTTCACCTTATCAGGGTCGACGGGAATACCATTATTGGTGATGATGAACCCAAGGAACTTGTCGCTGGACATCCCGAGGAAGGACTTGGTAGGGTTCATCTTCAGGTGATGAGCTCGCATGAGCTCAAACACTATTCTGAGATCTTTGATGTGATCATTTTTGTCACGGCTCTTTATGACCAAATCGTTAACGTAGCACTCGATAGTTTTGCAAAGATGATCCTGGAAAATTTTCATCATTGCCCGCTGGTACATGGCGCTTGCGTTCTTCAGACTGAACGGCATGACCGTGTAGCAAAATATGCTGAGGGGCGTTCTGAATGCCATGTGTGTGGCATCATCCGGGTGCATCTTAATCTTATTATATCTCGAAAAGCCATCCGTGAAGGACATCCTCTCGAACCTACATGTATTGTCAATGATGACATCGGTGATCGGGAGAGGAAATCATCTTTAGGGAAAGTGGCATTCAGGTCTCTGCAGTTGATGTAGATCCTGATTGTCCCATTCTTTTTCAGCACTGGACGATGTTTGCCACCCAGTCCGGATGTTGTACTTCTGTAATGATGCCTAACTCGATGAGTCTTTTTACTTCCACCACAATCGCCTCCATAACTTGCGGACGAAACCCTCTTTGATGTTGCTTGACAGGTTTGGCATCCAGTTTAATATTGAGGCAGTGGGTTGCCACATTTGGGTCAAGCCCTAGCATATCTTCATAGTTCCAAGCGAACACGTCAATATATTCCCTGACAAGAGTAATTAATTCCTCCTTTTCTTCTCGGGGGAGACTATCACTCATGAAAATGGGCTTTGGATTGGCTACGTCGCCCATATTGACTTAGACAACTATATCTTCAGTGGGGGGTTCTCTTTGCTCGAACTGGTCCCCATACTGCATGTTGAGGTGATGAACCCATGAGTCTTCCTAGGTTCGCATCTCCTCATCATCCTCCATAGTGGCGGGGTCAGCTGTAGTCATATTTGACATCAAGGCTTTAAAGGCCTTGTCAAGGCTGACATCAGAATCCCAAGCAGATGAGTCAAATGAATGTCCATCTCCTTCATCAGGTAGGTGGTTCTCAATTAACTAGGAGCACTCATCTTCTGAGGAGGATTCGTATCCCAGACCTCTCCTGAATGCGTAATAATTGTCATGCTTCCCTTTCGAGACGTATGCCGCTTTGGGCGGGACTTGAGGACCTCGTCCGAAACAAAGACCTCCCCCTTTCGCCAAGTTGTACCCCTACTTCTTCATGATATCCAGTGTTTCTGGACTATATCGAAATATGTGAAATGTAGGTTTGTTGTCATCGACGTCCTCCTCCAAGAAGTGGTTCGGTGTCGAAATTGTGTCTCCTTTACCGTGGAGCAAGTCTTTTTCATTGCTTGTTCTACCTAGGATGATGAGTGTTGTCTCAAAGGAATCCTAGAGCAGCTTCTAGGTTATGCACGACGACCGCGTCAGTAGGTGCAAGTCAGGGCTATCATATAATCCTGTCATTCCTATCATTATATCAGTCAAAGACAACGAGTACTCTAAATCGTCTTTTATTACTTCGTCGGCAAGTTGCCAATTACAACCTTCGTCCAACGATTCTTCATCGTCAAGATTGATTACAAGGGGTACAATGTCATTCAAAACAAAACTGCCATCATAATCAAGCCCGGCTTCGGTATCAGCTGCCCCACAGCTATCCGTGCCTTAGGCTGATGATTCAGAACCAGACTCGTTACCGTAGAGGAGAGAATCGGTGAAGTACTTCTCCATCCCCTTAAATGGTTGTTTGTCCGCGACCACCGTCTTGACTTCATTATTCGTGTCTACATATTTGAGACACTGATGAAGA
>JBAKGM010040605.1:0-18232 GCA_037177215.1 Asparagus racemosus
AACGGGTTTAAATAATCCGCATGCTAGCCCGATTCAAATGGTAATCGGTAAAGGCTCATCAAATCCGTTGATGGCTGGGGGTTTGCCAAAAATCCTATGAGTATTATGGTTAATTATTTCGAATAAAATAAAAGAATCATAATAAATGATAAAAAGAGGAAAATTCATGGTGAGAGATCTGTTTGAACTCCTCCTACAGCCCGACTTTGAAGGAGTCCTCGTTGGCGTTCAGAGTGTTCGTAGATTTCGGCGGACCTTGGTTTCTCAGACATTACAGTTGGAGCTTCTCCATCGTGGACCCTCGTCAGCTCTATGATACCAAAGTTTCCTCCTTCCACCTAGAGCTCTCACTTGATCTGCGCCATTTTGGCCACGTTCGAAGCAAAATGAGGGTATGTACTGCCTAGAGATGCTAACTCCTCGATAAGTACCGTCTCAACATAGTCCGGAAAAGTCTTGAGCATCGCTCCATATCTCCAGGCGCATAGACAGTCAAGAAGTCTAGTCCTGAAGACGAGGGCCACATACCCCTAATTGCAAAATTTTAAGACTCGAGATTTACCTACGCAATGAAGCTCGACATTCAATCGAGATTTGCCTACACAGTGAAGCTCGAAATTCAACCGAGGTTCGCCTACGCAGCGAGGCTCGAAGTTCAACCTGAAGGTCATGACATGGTGAAGCTCGAAGTTCGTGAAGCTCGTCGTAACAGTCATAACCTGGACAGCTATTCAGTAGGGATATCACTCATCAAGAGTCAATTTCATCCGGCTCAAGTTAGTCGAGCCTCACCGAAACTCCAAATAGGTACATGAGTATAAACTATTTCCTATTTCAGCTGAGAAGTTCCTGAAAAATATTTTATTTTTAAGGATAACTCCCCGATACTCTAAAAAGGTATACGAGTATAAACTGTTTCCTATTTTGGCTGAGAAGTTCCTAGAAAATATTTTTATTTTTAAGATAACTCGCCGATACTCTAAAAAGGTATATGAGTATAAAATATTTCCTATTTTGTCGAGAAGTTCCTAGAGATTATTTTCATAAAATATTCTTAAGGATAACTCGATGTGCTCTAAAAAGGTATACGAGTATAAACTATTTCTTATTTCAGCTGAGAAGTTCCTGAAAAATATTTTTATTTTTAAAGATAACTCGCTGTTACTCCAAAAAGGTATACGAGTATAAACTATCTCCTATTTCGATAGAGAAGCTCCTAGAAAATATTTTTATTTTTAGGATAACTCGCCAATACTCCAAAAAGGTATACGTGTATGAACTATTTCCTATTTTGGGTGAGAAGTTCTTGAAAAATATTTTTATTTTTGAAGGATAACTCGCCGTTACTCCAAAAAGGTACACGAGTATAAACTGTTTTCTATTTTGGCCGAGAAGTTCTTAGAGATTATTTTCATAAAAGTTTCTTAAGGATAACTCGCCAACCTCCAAACCAGTATATAAGGATAAACTAATTCCTAAAAACTCCCGTAAATGCATGAGTATAAACTGTGTTGACGCCGGGCAACGCATCGCCGCCGGAGGATTCGCCGATCAACGGTTCAATTCCAAGCAAAATTGGACGCCGGTCAACGCGTCGCACTCGTCGATTGAAGGCTAAATTCCACACAGATTTTGACGCCAATCAACGCGTCACAACAAAGAATTCCTTGATCAACGAAGGAGTCTCATAAAAAATTTGATGGTCAGTTGAATGACAACTCACCAACACGAGTCACATTCCAATGAGCTCAATCAGCTTCAAAATTCTGACAGCTGTCAGACAAAAAAAATGCAGCACCGTAATACTTTCAGCTATCCTACAAAGAACTAGAGAATCTGAAGGGATTGGAAGAATCGAATACTGAAGCTAATCTCAAAAGAAATTCATTTATCAATTTCAGATCAAGATCTCGACAACGGTCAGACAAAAAATGTAGTACAGTCATGCCTTCAGCTATCCTACAAAGAACTGGAGAATCTGAAAGGATTGGAAAGATCGAACACTGAAGCCATTCATAGGTCCTGTCACAACCGACGACCCATCTAACGATGCGACCAAGAACCGCTGACGACGTAACTGCGCCACAAAACGCATAAAGCGAGTCGACGAACGCATGAAGTGAGTCGGTAAGGCGTACAAGTCAACGAAGCAACGTATCGTGGAATAAATCTAATGACGAAGCTTCAGGATATCAAGATTTGACAAGGCGAGTTGATCGGACTCGAACATCGACGAGATGGAATTAATCGGACTCGCACGCTGATGAAATCACTAGACTTAAACCGTCGATGAGATTGAACCAATCGAGTTCCGAGTTAGCGAGAAGATCAATCGGACACGGACTCAGCATGATAGTGACAAGATCAGGAGAAAACAACACCAGAAAACTCTGGAAGAAGGCCAAACTGTGCCTTGGCTAAGGCCGAGACACCATGAGGTGTCTCGGCCTGCCCGAGACACCAATGTCTCTCGGCCCAACACACCCCCTCTCTCCTATAAATAGAGATGGGGGGTCTCATTTGTTGAAGGTTGGAAAGTTTGTCCTCTAAAGGTTGGAAAATTCAGAATCCTAGGCGAGATTTCTGAGAGCATTTGCACAGATCTGAGCATCAGCAAAGGAAAAAAGCCAGATCCAGATCCCGTGCAAGCGACGAACGCCTTCCACGTCAGATCTACGTGGCGAGGAAGAGAATCAAGACCAGATCTACGTCGATCCAGGTCAGATTTACAGTTCTACCCTCTAGATTAAGCTTCGTCTTAATCTCAAGGTCTAGCGTGTGACTTCACTTCGTCGATTTCACCCGCTCCTGCGATCATCTCCTTCGTGAGTTGATCTCCGTCGGTATTTTATTTTCTTCATGAAATAAATACCTCAGATCCGTAGATCTAGCATTTAGATCAGATTATGCGGTGGTCTACAGATGCAAAAAGTCTCTGGCACAGGCAAAGACACCCACGCAAGTGAGGATCCAATAAACGGATCCCGCGTTTGTTCATTAAGGGTCAAAAGTTGTAATTTCTTTTTGATTTTTCATTGTAAGCCTTATAAAAAGGTGATTTTTATTTGAACTTTTATTGTAGGTGATTAAAGCTTGTAACGAGTTCAAATCAATGACAATCAAATCAACTTTCCCCGCGAACAATGAGGCTCGCCATGAAGACCTCATAACTTATCATAAAGCAGCCATAAAGCTCACCCAATCATTCAAAGGCTTCTACATCAACTATGTAGTTCGCCTAGAGAATACCCATGCAGATGCTCTAGCATCCCTTGTGGCCACACTTGCCCTAGTGCCCAAGTCCACTAGGCGCATCACTGTGGCTAGCCATCACTTATGCTCCTCGGAGCCTATTCTTGAAGCTAATGTAGTCTGTGTTATGTGAACTCACCTCGAAAGCAACAATTGGTGATTCCCCATCATCGACTGCGTCTTGCACGGGATTCTACTAGATGATCCAAAGCAAGCAGTCTCCATCCAAAGAAGAGCTCTGCGCTTTTTCTATGATTCTACCACACAGACACTATATCGACGACCTTTCGACAGTATTCTTTTCCGATACTTTTCACCAAGTGAAGCTCAAGAAGCATTAAATGAAGCTCACGATAGTAGATGTGGAGCTCATCAACTGGGTCCTAAACTTCAAGACCAACTCTGTCATCTAGGTTATTACTGGCCAACAATAATGGCAGATGCGGTAACATATGCTAAAAAATGTCATGCATGTCAAATCCACATTGACTTTCTATATCAACCTCCGGAAGAATTACATCTGACAGCTGCCTAATAGCCATTTGAAGCTTGAGGCATGGACATCAACGAACCAATCAGTCCACCGGCCGGTAAGGGTCATAGATTTATGCTAGCCATTACAAATTACTTCTCCAAATGGGTTGAAGTTGTTCCCCTCAGAGAAGTCAAAACATCTCAAGTGATCAAATTCTTGAGACACCACGTGATTTATAGATTCAGCATTCCTAGATGAATCATTCATGATAATAGTCGCAATTTATTAGCTGACCGTTTTTTAAATTCTACAAGAGTTTAGAATTCAAGATGTGGCTTCTACGCCATACAATCTAGCTGCTAATGGTCTAGCTGAAGCATTCAACAAAACCATCAACAAACTTTTAAAGAAATTCGTCGCCTCCAACAAACAAGATTGGGATGAGAAATTTGGAGAGTGTTTATGGGCTTATCGAATAACAGTCCGCACTCCCACTGGCTCAATGTCATTTTCCTTGGTCTATGGATGCGAAGCCGTGATTACCCTTGAAGTTCAGATTTCGTCGTTAAGAATCACCATTGCCTAGAAGATGACAACCGAAGAACATCACCAAAAGCATCCCCAATAGATCGAAGCACTAGATGATCTTTGACTTCAAGCTCAGCAAAGAATCGAGATCTATCAGTCACGGATTTCGAAGGCCTTCAATAGGAGAGTCAGATAACGATCCTTCAAAGAAGGCGATCTAGTCTTAGCCTTTCATTGACCCATGGTCATGACGCACAAGATTAAAGGTAAATTCTAACCCAAATGGGAAGGTCTATTTGTAGTAGAAATAGTCTACTCAAATGGAGCATATCGCCTAATTGACCAAAATAGCGATAGGCTCATGGCACCAATCAATGAAAACTCCTCAAGAAGTATTATCCTTGATGATTTCCACAGAAATCCTGGTCATGTTTAAGTTTCCACCTCTGAACCAGAAATATTAATCTTCCTGATCTAAAATTCAATTAAAATCCTCACTGAGTCATCAAGTTAACACCACACCTCTGCTTGGCTCTAGACATACCATCACTGTCATGTTAACAATACACCTCTGAACAGTGTTAACTCCAAACACATCATCACTGTCATGTTAACAATACACCTCTGAATAGTGTTAACTTCAAATATACCCCCTACTGTCATGTTAACGTTACACCTCTGAACAGTACTAATCCTACAAACCTAATACATTAACATTACACCTTTATCGGTTTGATTCTGTCGACTGGTTAACATTACACCTCTGTCGACTTATCTTGTCAAATTCGATCAGTTAACATTACACCTCTGTCGATTCACTCTTATCAAAAATCAATTAGTTAACATTACACTTCCATCGATTTCCTACCGTTAAGTTAACATTACACTTCTAAACGGTAGTCGTCCTTTAGACCCCATCCATTTGACTGGTTAACATTACACCTTTGTCAAATACCCTTTGGCTGTCATGTTAACATTACACCTCTGAACAGTCCCGATCCTAAACTGCAATGTTAACATTACACCTCTGAGCAGTATCAATTTGGTTAAAACCTGATATGTTAACACTACACCTCTGTTAGTTTGATCTCCAAATATCCCTAACAATAATGTAACTACGATACATTAACATTAGACCTCTATCGTACACACGTTGAAAGAAAGCGAAAGAGTTCCTTTATTCAAAAAGAGCTAAAAGCATACAAGAAGTCTTTACAAAGACAACGGATAAAAAGCATTTATCTTCGCAATGCATTCGTTGATACTGGCTACTTTGACATCCTGTGCACCCTTCCAAGCTCTTTCCTTCAAAGTCTCAGCATCAACAGGAGTAACTTTACCTTGTGTTTCAGTGAGCTTCTTCGTCTCAACCTTAAGCTTTGCAATTTGGGAGTCCCACTTCTTAGTAAATTCAGCTAAGTCAGATTCAAGTTCTTTCTTTTTGAGCTGAGCTTCTTTTAAACGTGCTTGGGCCATGATAATAGTTGCCTTGGCAGAAGTGATGATTGTATCCTTTTCCTGATTAGCCTCCTGCAACTCCATGTGGTAACTCTCATTGGAAGCAAGACTTTTGGTCAGATGTTGAACTTTCGCATTGACCTGAGCCATCTCCTTGCCAGTGGACTCAAGAACTTGATGATGAATAGCTGACTTGCGGTGAAACTATAGTTCCGCAATGCCCCAAGGTCAGTCGCATGAAGCTTTTCCAACTCTCTAAGATAGAGTTCCACCCTATCAATTGCTGTCTTGAAAGGCTCGGCGCGAGCTGAACCAGCAGTAGATGAAAGAACATCAAGCTGATCCCGCAGCAACTTCAGAGTGCGAGAGGATAAGCCCCACCTTAGACGAAGAGCGTTAGCAATACTCAAATTGAGTAACTTTGTCAAGCCGTCCATCACTATCTTAATCTCCATCTCGATCAAGTCAACTGGATTAGGAGATTGTGGAGTCGCTACAACGTCAAAAGAGCTGGCTCCCATGGAAACCACCACTGCATCTGTGGTACCTAGATTAAAAGATGGTAAAACCTGTACCCGTTCGTGACCCGACATCAGAAACGGTGCTAGATTAGCCAACAAATTGGATGCAATGAGAGGGATAGAGGATATCACCTTAATCGAAGGAGCGACAGTTGCCACAACCAATGCCATGGTTGTGGACGCGCTCAACAACAGCCTTAACACTTGCAGGCAAAGCCTCGAGCTCAACGCTCACGTTCATAACTAAGTTCTCATCAGCTACGGGCTTTGGACTTGGTGGTGCCACTTGTATACCCCCTGCGAGGATGGGAGAAATTGAAGCTCCATCATCTTCGTCAGAAGACCTGGAGATTCTTAATGGATGACGCACTTGTAAAACAGGCACAGGCACAGAGACTTCAGATATGGGTCTCAAAGTATCAAAGGCCCCCTCAACATCAACCACCAGTTCAGAATAATCACCGATGGGAAAATATAAATGGGCTGATCCACCTACATCCTCAAAGTCGAATTTATCATTTGTTTGATTAACAACAGAAACAAACGTCAGCCGTCAAAGTAAAGTAATCACAAGGGATTGACTGAAAATACCTGGTGTATATGAAAAGTCATCAATATCTCCAATGTCACCTACATCCTCAGGCTTGGTCAAGTAGGTGTCTGTATCATAATGCTCGTAATCCACGGGTTTCTCATCATCATCCAGGGGAATAGGCTCTTTATTTGCATATAAGAAGAAAGCACATTAGTCAAATGACATTTCGAATCACGTAACACTAATACGTGAGCGAGGGATTATCTAAAGAACCAATACCAGTTCCCTGTAATAGGACCACAGGAGGTTCTTCCACAATATTAGAAGAGCTATCAAGTGTAGGCTCAGGCTCATAAGTAGGTTCTTGCATTGGAACTGCTGGAGACTCTTTCGCAACTGCAGAAGAGCCACCTGGCACAAGTTCTGATTCAAGAGCAGCCATGCGTCACCTCTTCAAAATTAATCGGGGAGGAGAGTCATGCAAGGGTCTTTTCTCTCTTCCCTGTCCTTCGCCAGGTGTATCCTGGCAAACTACAGTTGGTTCTCGAATCTAAACACCAACTGGTCTTTGAGGCTCAACCAATTCCTGGGCATTGGCACCAATTTGCCCTTGGGGAATAGGCTGCTCACCAGTCACTTCCGGATCATTGCCAGATTGATCTCTAGCCAAGAATTCATTTATACTAGGGATTCTACTTCTAGAACCCTTTTTAGAAGAAGACTCCTTATACCGTTTTGAGATCCAAGCCAAGCCAGTCTGATTCACTCAAAAGTCTAGATGAGGTTCGAGCATCTGGATGTACCATTTGTAAAACCCTAAAGTCATATAACAGTTAGGGGTATGCTGCGGAAGTGAGAACTTTGCTCCAGTCGCACCCACGACAAAATGGTACCAAGCACGAGCTCCGTTGATTATGCTCCCTGTACGCAACAATCTGGGATTTAGATTTCCGATGTATAATTGGTCATAACCAAATTGGCGGGCGAAATGACACGGCAAGTATGGTTCAATATAACACTCCGACCCATTCAACCTAACAACAAGGTGACCAGGCCGGATGTTCACCAACCAGTTGAAACACCCACTAGGTAAGCAGGTGAAACCTTCACTAATGTTGCCATCTTCAAATTCATACCCGGGCTTAATACCAGCTATCGAGGGAAAGCAACAATAAAGGCGATATTTCTCCTTAACTTAAAGAGCTCTACGAACCCTAGCCAAATATTTGATCAACCACTTGGAACACTCGAATATCTAGAGTAAAGCAATGTCTTCTCCACTAAATGCAGCAGCCGACATCAATGACGGGCAATGTTGAGTAAACCATGTAACCAAATAGCTATATGGTAACTCTACCTGGGGGTTAGGTACTTGCTTTCTTGGACATTTACTTTCTTGCTTCAGGTATTCCGTAGCCAACTCCCGGAGACCATGATGAATACAGCTCACCATTGCTGGAAGAAGAGCTATATTATATCCAGCAGCCAACATCAAAGTAGGAAACAACACTTTAATCAAAATGCGATCTTTTAGCCGAGAAGGCACCACACAACCCTTCAGCCAAATCGAAAAGAATCCTGCGAGCAACGCCAACTCAGATATTGGCTCTCTCGCTTGGTGATGGAAACTCTCAAACTTGTCACCAGTATGAAATCCACATACATTAGAATCAGTGGTGTGTAAGATAGACTTCTCTTGGAAAATCCTCTTCTCAATCTCCTTATCTAGAACCGTTGAGATTGCCTCCACAATTTCCTTCTTGCTCACATTCGGGAACAAATATTCCGCCCAAGGAACACGATCGACGGAATGATCATGGCCCGCAACTCCCGAAGCTTTCTGATGAATGTAGAAGTGGCAAACCAACTCTCGGAATGCCTCTTTAATCTGAGCAGTATGGGAAAAGAAGTTTAACTCCTCATTTGTAGGAAAGATCTCTTCATATGGATGGTCTCCCATTGGTAAGCAAGATACTTCGAACATCTCGTGAAGAGCAATGCTAATCTCCCCCACCGGAGTAAAAAAGGTATTGCTATCAGAATTATACAGCTCCAGAATGCCATACAAAACTGGTGCGGAAATCTCCACACCTTACTTGGAGGCTCTAACAGCAGCGTAAAGCCCCAAACGGTGGAGTCTCTCCCCAAAGGTGACGAGAGCGAAGTTAACCAGACGAGACCACCACTGAGTGCTTGTCGACTTGATCCATCTAGGAAATCTGGCATCAGCTTTAGGATATTGGGTGTCATTCTTGGTAAGCTCACGTCCAAAAGTAGTTGGCACAACCGCTACTTCATTAACCGGTGCATCATCTTGAACGAAACCCAGGCGCAACCCCATGATGTTGACTCTGTAAACCCCATCTTGACGAAAACTACCTCCATATTTCAAGAGGCCTATCTTTACGCTATCCTCTTTATGGGTGAGAGTGAAATGCATGAGGCGAGGCATAGCCAGCCATTGCAAGTACAAAAAAGAGACTTGACGCCCTATCATCGGCAAAGCACATTGGCGACTTCCGTATGTGAAATACTAATACTCTGACTCCCAAGGGAATACAGACTTCCAACTTGGAACATTATCCCCAAAGAGGAAAGACAGCTTTACTGACGATGTCTCCTCGGGGACTGTGAACTTTGCATCGGTAATAATCTCCCGCAAATTCTTATAGCCGCCCACGCTGATGACATTCTTTCTCCCGGAGCTACTTCCTTTAGCAAACAACGGAACATCCCCATCGAAAACATATGTCACTTTAGGGTCAGGACCCCCGTTATGGCCGAAGTGATTGTATCGATCCATTGGGTCTCGACGATAGGCAACTACATAAAAAGACGACTATGAGTTAGTCAACGGAAGTCAAGACTAGTCGATGGAAGTCAAGACTAATTAGTAGAGGTGAAGCTCGCCTATAAGACTATCCACATCAACCAAGTGTTGAAAGGATGAAGCAAAGTTCAACTAAGCATAGCGAACTTCACTCTGTTTTCGCCACGCGAACATCGTTCAAGTGAACATAGCCGATGTCATTCCAGCGAAGATCACACAGGATCAAGTAACAAACTCCGCAGAAATGAAGTTCATCTCAGAAGCCCAAAGGGATAAAACAAGCTCTGCCCGAAAGTCGAAGCTCGCCATAATTAGCGCCATTAATGATTGCTGTTAGAACCTCGTCGCTAGCGATGAAGTCTCATCGGAGAAGACCATAGATGGCCTTAAAATCTTGCCTTCAATGGCGGATTAAGCTCCAGATGCCATGAGGCATTGATTAAAGCCTAATGGGCTAAGGCAGATCTGAAGATCGCTATTAGTGGGTACACTTACCCATCGCTAACTCCAGCCGCACCAAGGCATCCTCAGCACGTGGTCGTCGAACTCCTCGAGTAGAGCTTCTTCCCCTAGAAATAGCATGAAGAGGGGCCATGATTCACAAACTCTGGATGTTCTTAAGGAAAACTAGGGTTTCAGAGTTTAAAAGTTGATTTCAACGTGAAGAGGAAGGAGATGAATAGTCCTATTTATAAGTTGAGATTCCCTCCCCGAATCTCACTGAAAACTCTTCGCCACGAACTTTGCCAAAGATCTCAACCCCAGATCCGCCATATATCCCACCAACGGACTTTATTAGAGATCTTGCCTCTAGATCCGCCAAGTATCTCGCTAACAAGCTTTGCTGAATATCTCACTGTCAGATTCATCGAAGATTCTGTCTTCAACTTCGCTCGAGATTCCAGCCTTGAACCTCGCCAGGAATTTCACCTCAAATGAGCTTCACCAAATATTCCAAGTTTGAGATAAAAGCTTTTGGGTGAACTTCGCATGATAGACTTAACGAGATCTGCTAAAAATCGACTGTTTGAACTTCGCCGAAGGTGATTGTTCCTCAAATGTTGAATATTACCCAAGCGAACAGAGTGCTAGGCCAAACCTCACTAGAACGCCATAGTAAAAACTTCATTAAGCCCTCGAATTGAGTAAATCTTAACTCAATTTGTTAGTGGCATTGATATGGTGAACTTCGCCAAAATGACTTGGCAAAATTCACTAAGTCTCAACTTGATCGAGACTTCACCTAGCTGACCTCAAATCAACTCCCACTAACACAAGGAAGCCTGAGCTTTGCTTCCAAATACACTGACTCCATGCAGAGTCCAAGCCATGCAGAGTCCAGGCTTGCTTCAGAAGAAAATATGCACAGACCAATTACACAAGAAAATGGACAATTTCAACATGAAGAATAGTTAATTTTTTTATTGATCGAAGATTCAACTACAAGGCGACGTTCAGACTATCTAATTATAGGGATGATGGATATTTGTTACTATTTACTACTGCCTTATATTTCTAAGACATGGGTAGTGTGATGGCTGAGGAGCATACACGAGCTCAAGCTACAACTTGTGTACTTTTAGCCACACAAAATTAAGAGATAGGAAGTGCTCATGTGCAATTTCTTCCTTTTTTGGTGACACGACCCTCGCTCTAAATTGAGCTATATCTACAGGAAGAAGCACTTTCTATGGTTAAAAATTAACGTCGGGCCTGAGTCAGCCACACGACGTCTAATGATGATCTAGGTTCACTTTTGTGACACCTAGTTACTGTTGGAGTCTTCACTCGTGTAGATCCAAGGGTTTTTCTTCAAGCGCCATTTCAGTCGCCGAACGGTCTTACGAAGAGCACGGCATTCAAGGCTTCACACGTCCTTGTCACGATCAAGCTCATGCCAAGTAAGCGATTGGTTCTCAACGATCTGCTCGAGCATAGCCTTTTCGGCCGATAGCAACTCCGCCAAGCGTCGGAGTATGTGAAGTTCATCCACTTGATTGCCCTTCACTTGAGCTAACTCCTGTTGGAGTTTTCTTATCTCAGCTCCTCGATCGAGAAGTATCTCCGGCTTATGCGATGTTGGTGCAGTCATGGAGAAGAAAGAAAAGATGAAGAGATAAAGGCGGTGAAGAAGTGGGTGGGATGGCCACTATTTATAGCCCATTTCAAATCTTAATTCCCAAGAAAATCACGTCTCTCGAGATCTGATTGGACCAAACAAAGAGGTTAAATCTTAGCCTAATACTAGGTCAAATCCGTGGCGGATCTCACAAAATCTTCAATTAAGAGATTTCAGCCACAAATCGTGACACAAATCCAAAGGTGAGTCACAACAAACTTCGCCAGCCAGTGAAAGCCGCTAATCAATGAACTTCGCTCATACCCCAAAATCAGTCGAGCTTCACTGATTTCTCCAACGTCGCCCCAGCAACAAAGAAGGCAAGTTTCATTCCAAACATGGATTTGAACGAGCACAAGCATCATCAAACCTTCAATACAAGATAACTCAAGCTACATTCAATAGTACACCTCTGGCTGTTTACACAAAGTATTTCAATCCCTGTTACAAACTGAATGCAGGATCTTGAAAACTTTGTGGGGGTCTTGTAGACGGTGAAAATGTACTTTCACTTAGACCAACTATCAGCTTGGATGCAAGGAGTGAACGCCCATAGGCTAAACACTTTGAACGGGCCCAAAGTCTAGCCCTTAACAAGCTATAGCGAAGGTCGCCTAACGACTGAAGCGGACCTCACCAAGCAACCCATATCGACTCGATCCAACCAAGTCAAACACGAGTCAACACAACCCATATTGAGTCGAAAGGTGCTAATAGTCAGCCACGCCTATAGCTGAATTCTGTGTTAAATTCAAACTCACAAGCGAAGCTCGCCAGACAGCCCATGTCGACTAGTCTTGACCAAATCGAAAGTGAGTCGATTCCCATGACGAGTCAAAAGGCGTCATTAGTCGGCCAAGCCTAGAGTCGAATTCTGTGTCAAATTCGAACTCATAGGCTAAGCTCACCAACCAATAAAGTCTGCCCACATCAACTCGAGTGAACCAAGTCATCCACTTCCAAATAAGGCACACCCACATTCGTGATGACCTTCGCCCGCAACTGCAGCAAACTTCACCCACGCCTTCATCGGACTTCGCTAAGGTCACGAAGTCCGCTAATAGCCATTTCAGAGCTATTTTCAAGGGTAACCACTCCCCTATTATCTCTAGTGTTAATGGCCACTAACCCACGTTCTAAGGAGACCATTAACTCTCTCTCTCTCTCTCATAGCCTATAAAAGGAGAGGAGATCACTCATTTGTACATATGCGCGAAGAGAGTTAAAGTAAACCGGTCCATTACACAAACTAGTTTCCATTATACCCATAAGGGATTGGGTCCAATTCAAACATCATCCATCTCTAAGACAGGATAATAGTGAAGTATTTAACCCTTGTTGGGTTAAGGGTTTAAATGTCCTGTATTAAGCCTATACGTAAATATTTATATTTATCTAAATATGGTTCCAGATCTTTTAAGTTTAGAAGCTCTATTGTTTGATCACTGTTACCAACAGTGACTATTCTTTCTAAAGTTTTAAAGGCAGTAAGCAATTTATAATCCCAAAAACCAACTTTGTAAATATCCCTATTAGGGATTTTAGGAATAGCCCATTTATTAAGGGCTTCAAGTTCTGAAGGGTATTCAATTAGTTGAGCATTTTTACGAGAGGTGGTTATAGCATTTGCTTCTTCTGTCATCTGTTTCATGTTTTACTATCTGTTAGTCTAACCATAAGTATAGTATCAATAAGCTTTTATTTTTCTTTGTTTTATTCCATCCAGTAACCTAACCTTATCACTGCACGTCCTGTCAACGACTTACATTAACCTAACACGGCTTCCTGCCAACAACAGGGGTTTACACGACGCGACTTTGGTGACATCCCACAGTCATCAAGGTCAACGTAGTAAACATAATAAATGAAGAACCTATAAAAACTATATAATATTACTCCATAGTTAGACTAACAAATAGTAAGGAATTGTTTTAAGCAGATCTAGAAGAGCCCATGGCTCTATTACCAGGTTTCGATTGCACTCCAAGCAAATTTAACAAAGCCAGCAAATTTAACAGACCCAAATCTTTTAGAAGCAGTAAGTCTTAATGTTAAGACTCACAGATATGAGTTCTTACCCGAATCAGAAACGATAGCAATAATCTATCGAATCCATTATAAAGCGCTAACTACTTTAGCTCATAATGCCAAAAATCATACAAAACCTGGCAAAACGGTTCTTATAGAAACCAAATTGCTGTCCTCAAATATAGCTTCTAATAAATAAATTAAATGGAGTGAAGTAAATTTCCCTGATAGTTGGGTTCTACCCCAAGCTATAGGACCCAGACCTATAGTAAATAAAGATATTGATCAAATAATTGAATCAAGCGATGGGGAAGTTGAAGTTATCTTCAACCCTGTGAGAACTATTAAAAGGACAGCTTCTATCAGTGATTTGTCTTCTAGACAATCTGTATCAAGAACCAGAACTTATAGAGCTCCAATGGTTGAAGGGATACGTATATCTGAAAATGAAATCCCTCACCTATCTTATAAAGAGAAAGAAATTCCTTCTCCAACTATGTCCGAAATGAGTTTTAAAATTTAATGGATTTATCACCAGAAAGTGTGATACAAAAATTCGTGAATAAGGAATTTTCAGACAAAAAGCATATGAAAATTAGAAAATGGTTTTTTAAAACATTTTCAAAAGAAGAACAGTTAAATTGGAGAGATCAATATTATATTGATCTGGCAAAAAATCAAAACCTTGTGTATTTTATACCATGGTTTTTAACCGCTTATACACAAGAACAAGAATTCAATTTAGCAGTTCTTGAAGAACACTATAAACAGTGGAAAACAGCTTCTGGAAATATAATTAGAGCGGTATACCCGCCTACCAGTCCTCTAAGGATTTCTGGCATGTCAGGTCTTTCAGCCACCAATATAGAAGCTATGGCTTTCAAAAAGCCAAATGAAAGTCAAAATGAAATATGAGTAGAGTTAGCCCAAGTAATACAACAAAACAATTATACAAATGTGCATTTACAAGTGGTTGGGCAGCAATTAAATAGAATAGAAGAAAGTTTAAATAAATTAATTAAAAAATTTAATGAAATACTACCTTCATTAAAACTTATAGAAAAACAAAAATCTCCCAGCCATAATCTGGAAAAGGTGACAATAAAACCTCATGTAGAAATATCTGGTTTTAAAAGAGATCCTGAAATCACAATAGAGATAATAGATCTCATTACTAAAAAAATGAATGAATCAAAATTACATACATTACAGCTATATTCTGATAAGAATTCTGAAGAAGACTCTCCTGGAGAATTAAATTCTCGAAGGAATACAGGAGAATTATCCGAAGAAGAAGAAATTTCTTCTAAAAAGCTACTAGCAATAGAAAAAATTTTATTAATAAAATTAAGGGTCCGCCTAAAAGACTAGAAAGATATTGTTATAAGAGGCCAACCCTAGCGGATGTAGTATTTGAAGAAAACGATACGTATATACAACCGAGTATAATGGTAGAAATATATATGAGGGGAATATAGACGGTTTATCCGACGCTCAGATTCATTCGATGTTACATCGGATGCTAATGTATTCAACAGTTTGTAGGCAAAATGATAATACTGATAAAATGATTGCTAATTGCATTACATGCGGATTTACTGGTATCCTAAAAGGATGGTGGGATAATTTCTTAAACCCAGAAGCTAAAGGAGAAATTCTCAATGCCACAAAAATAGATCAAGGAATACGGCAAGAAGATGCTGTCTATGCCCTTATATTAGCAATAATACAACATTTTACAGGTACATACTCCGATGAAGGAGGAAGGATAAGGACTTTATTATAAAATGTTAGATGTCCTTCATTAACCCATTTTGGATGGTACAAAGATGCTTATCTTAGTAGAGTAATGACTCTTCCTAACGCTAATAATATGCATTGGAAATCTAAATTTATAGATGGTCTGCCTAATTTATTTGCAGAAAGAATACGAAACAAACTGCGTACAAAAAATGGAGGGTTTATCCCATATGACGCCCTAACCTATGTATCATTAATAAATGCATGTATCAAATAGGGTTTAGCTCTATGTAATGATATTAAATTAAAAAATCAGCTGAAATTTCAATGATTAACCAAAAGAAGAGAATTAGACGAATTCTGTGAACAATTCGCCTAAAGAAAAAATAGAGTCAAAGAAACCTTTGACAAAAAAGAAATTTCTAAAAAAGAAAAAATTCTTCAAACAACCGAAAGACGAAAAAGAAAAGAAGAAAGAAAGAGGAAAGAAAAAGATAGTAAAAAAGTCTTTAGGAGAAATTCATTGCTTTAAATGTGGCAAAATTGGCCATTATGCCAATAAATGTTATACGAAAAAGAAGATAGAAGAAATAGAAGACGAAGGGTTAAAAAGAACTCTTTATAAAATTATGCTCAATAGTGAGTCAGAACCAGAGGATATATCTTCTGAGTCCTTCTCTTCGGAAATTGAAGAAGAAGAGGAGGCATGTGCCTGTACGATGCAAGATTGTACTGAAAATGCTGACTATTGGAAAGCTATAGTGAACAGACTTTCCCTTAATGTTATAACATCCAACCAAGAATTTATTGATAAAATTCTATCAGAAGAAATATCTTCTGAATTAAAACAAAAGATAATTGAGACCTTGGTACTATCCAAAGATAATCAAAAACCTCGAATAGATAATGTCTATAGACTGTCTGAGGTTATGAATAGAAGAAAAAATAGTGCTTCCACTTCACAACAACTATCTTTATCATCTCTTAATAAAGAGATACAAAATTTAAAAGTAGAAAATTAAATTTCTAAAAAAGGAAAATAAATATATTCTTTCCCGATTAGATAAAGAAGAATTAGCTTCTGAGCACAGTCAAACTGAAGAAAATAGTCAAACCGAAGATCAGCATAAAGATGACTATTTAGTACAATTATTACATCAAGTTACGTCACAGAAATGGTATATCCAAGTGACATTAGTAGTAACAGAACAAATTTTTATTCCTGAGCTAATAGCTCTAGTAGATAGTGGAGCCGATCTTAATTGTATAAATCAAGGCATTGTTCCTTCGTAATACTTTGAAAAAACCACTCAAACATTAAGAGAAGCTAGTGGTCATAAACTTGAGGTAAATTATAAATTACCACAAGCTCATATATGTATACAAGGAACGTGTATTCCCACTCCTTGTATTTTAGTCAAAAATTTATCACAACATATAATTTTAGGAACTCCATTTTTACATAGTATTATGCATCTTCTCTGTGTAGATACCAAAGACATTAAAGCTAGTTATAATGGCTCAAAAATAACTTTTAAATTTATTATGGATCCTCAGACTCGAAGGTTAAATGAGATAAAGAAAATTTTCTTAAAGAAAAACAAATTAACTTCTTAAAAGAAGAAGTGTTATATGTCAAAATTGAGGATCAAATCCAACAAAATAAAGGGTTAATAACTCGATTTGAAGATAAGTTTAAGACTATAGTTTGTAGTGATTTACCTACTGCGTTTTGGAATCGAAAGAAACACATTGTTTCTTTACCATATATAGATGGTTTTGATAAAAAAAGTATCCCGACAAAGGCTAGGCCTTGTGAAAAGAATAAAGAATGTTTAGAATTCTGTAGAAAAGAAATAAACTCTCTTTTAAAGAAAAACTTAATAGTTAAATCTTATTCTCCTTGGAGTTGTACTGCCTTTTATGTAAATAACCATGCAGAGCAAGAGAGAGGGGTGCCTTGCTTAGTTATTAATTACAAACCATTAAACAATGTTTTAAAATGGATCCGCTATCCAATCCCGAACAAACGAGATCTATTAAATCGCATTAATAATGCAAAGGTATTTTCTAAGTTTGATTTAAAATCACGATACTATCAAATACAAATAGAATCTAAAGATAGATATAAAACCGCTTTTATAGTACCTTTTGGCCATTACGAATGGAACGTTATGCCTTTTGGGTTAAAGAATGCTCCATATGAATTTCAGAACATTATGAATGATATTCTTATTCCTTATACAGATTTTATTTTATCATATATAGATGATATTTTAATATTTTCTCCAACATTTGATCAACATGTTAAACATTTAGAAGTATTTCGTAATCATATGATTAGAAATGGGCTAGCAATATCTGCCCCAAAAATGAAATTATTTCAGACTCAAATTAGATTTCTGGGACATAATATTAATAAAGGAACGATAATCCATATTGATCAAAGTATTGAATTTGCTACAAAATTTCCCGATGAGATTTTAGACCTAAAGCAATTGCAAAGATTTTTGGGAGCTTCAAATTATGTAGCAGATTATTATAAAAATCTTGCCCAAGATACATCAATCTTATATGATCGGCTTAAAAAGAATCCAAAACCTTGGATTCTTGCAACATGCTGCCGTAGTCAAAAGAACTAAACAACAAGTAAAATGTTTGCCATGTACCAATCTGGCTAATAATCAATGGAAAAAATTGTAGAAACAAATGCCTAAAATATAGGATATGGAGGCATTCTAAAACT
>JBAKGM010040615.1:0-18232 GCA_037177215.1 Asparagus racemosus
CTGGATGTACACCAGGGAGGTGGAACCAGTATAAAATCCTTGTGTTTGTGATTGTGATTTTCAGTATTTGTTGCTATCTTTCTTAGAAATTATAATCTACTTTGCATAGTTTATTAAAAGAACACTATTCACCCCCCTCTAATGTTTTTAGTGTGATCAAATCAGATCTTACAGCATCAACAAATATAGCGATTGTATTTTGTCAGAGCTTCTCGAGCAACCAATGTGGCAAGTACCCCTGGATGTTCTAAGATTTCTTCTGGAGTTGAAGTTGTCTAAGTTTCTCCAAGGAAGTATGTGATGCCTCAGGCTTACTCGCTAACCGAGCCGTGCTCCAATAATGTTGCTGGATACAATGCGTTACTTATTAGACTCAGTTTCGCCAAAGAGCTGGAGGTCGAATATCTCAAACCCTTTTGAGATTCCCAACTCATAGTCAGACAGATCCATGGCGACTATGAAGTTAGGAATCCGGACCTAATTCCGTATCACCAGGCGGCCGTTGAAATGGCAGACTTGCTTGAAGAATTTTTCATCGAGTATATTCCACCCCTCCAGAATGCATAGGCAGATGCGTTAGCAGCGTTAGCAGTATCGTTAGGGCAACCTCCTGAGACTGAATAGTTAGTCACTGTGAGAATGCACCAACTATTTGTGTCGATATATGATGAGGAGGAGGATGACAAGGGGGTGGTCATCAAAAAGGTGCAAACAACCCAAGCTGAGTTAGAGCCCCGGGATTGGCGTTTCCCTATAATCGACTATGTCCTATATAGTATTTTGCCAGAGGTCATAAAAGATGGGGAATCAGTCCGATGAAGAGTGCCAAGGTTCTTCTATGATGCAGAGACCCAGACGTTATATCGTCGTGAGTACAATGGTTTGTTACTTCAATGCCTTTTGAACAAAGAAGTAGAAGAAGTCCTTAAGGAAACACACGGAGAAGAGTGTGGCGAACACCAACCTGGTCCCAAACTTTATGATTGTATCAAAAGAATGGGATACTTCTGACCAATGATGATTAATAGTGCTATCGAGTATTCTCGAAAGTGTCACGCATGTCAAATACATGCGAATTATATGCATCAACTCCCGGAGCATTTGCATCCTGCGGCTATATCCTGGCCGTTCGAGATGTGGGGGATGGACATTGTGAGTCCTATTTTTCCTCTGTCAGTTAGAGGTGATCGATTCATTCTCACGATTATCGACTACTTCTCCAAGTGGGCTGAAGCATTCCCGCTTAAAGAAGTGAAGACGAACAGTGTAATCAGATTCATCAAGCATCGCGTCATCTATCAACACGGCGTGCTGAGACGAATCATACACGACAATGGTCCTCATATCGTCAGTAATGCCATCATTAGGTTCTACGAGAAATTTAAGATTTAAGACGTCTCGTCGATGGCTTATAATCCCGCTGCAAACAGATTAGCGGAGGCGTTCAACAAGACAATCTTTAAGATCTTGTCGAAGCTCGTGAAGACCAATAAACGTGATTAGGATGATAAACTCGGGGAAGCACTCTAGGCATATCACCCCACAATACGCACGCCTACCAGAGCTACCCCATATTCTCTGGTATATGGATGTGAAGCTGTACTTCTGTTGGAAATCTAAATTTCATGACTTCGTATCGCTCTCACAACTGAGATGACGACGGAAGAACAACATCGGAGATGCCTTGGAGAGCTCGAGATGTTGGATGGAAAAATGCTTGGAAGCTCAACAACGCATTGAGTTTTACCAAGCCAGAATGTCGAGAGCTTTCAACAAGAGAGTTCGACAGAAACGCTTTAAGGAAGGAGAGATGGTCCTCGCTGCTCGACGACTAATAATTCTCGATTCTAGGAAAAGGGGTAAGTTTGAACCCAAATAGGAGGGACCGTTTATGATAGACATAGTTTATTTGAATGGTGCATATCGCCTAACCACTCAAAATGGCGATAGGCAATTAAATCTGATAAATGGGAAGTTCCTTAAAAAATACTATTCTTAGTATATTTAGGATAATCCATTTTGACAGGAATTCCTCGAGGGATATTGCACCCTTTGTCCTTGAGGAAAATCCTAAATCTGTTCTCCACCATAAATTCCCTCACTGATCAAATTCATTGACGGTGAGTCTACTCAAAAATCTTTCTAGTCCAATCCACCAGCAAAATCCTCTCTGATTCCTTCCACGAACAAGAGGTCTACTTAAAGTTTCCTTCACACTAGAGATAGAATATAAAATTCCTCCTCTCTAGGAGCAAGATCCCCTTGTGATAAACAGAAGGGCTCTATCCTTTCCTCTTTAGTCACGCCTTCCAAAGGTTAGGGTTGAAATTAGAATTTCATCTCTATACAAGAAAGTCATTTCTAGATTAGGTAGCAAATCCTATAAAGTGAAAGTTATCTGAATCTTTTTCGATTCTCAGAGTAGAGATCCCACTCTTAGTTTCACCTCCTAGGATTCTCGAAGTGGAGATCACACTTTTAAAATCCTTTCGCCTAGAGATAGGATATAAAATTCTTCCTCTCCAGTTTTAGGAGATATAATATAAAATTCTTCCTTTCTCACATCAGAATTGGAGATAGAATATAAAATTCTTCCTCTCCAGGAGTAAGAGATAGGATATAAAATCCTTCCTCTTTTGTTTCGGGTTTATATTTACCTAGAGATATGATATAAAATCCTTCCTCTCTGCTATCAAGAAATTGAATATAAAATTCTTCCTTTCCCACATCAATTTTATCTTCTCAACAAAAATCTTTCAAACAAAGATTCATCTTGGGGAATTTTATCCCGAATCCTAAGTGGGGATAAGCCAATGCCTAACACGTGTTGCCAGTTTAGTCTTTTTCTGATTGAAGAAGACACTAAGATTCATCTTGTGGAATTTTATCTCGAATCCTAAGTAGGGATAAGTTAACGCCTAACATGCGTTGCCGATTCAGTCTTTTACCGATTGAAGAAGACACCAGAATTCAAGTCTGGGAAATTTTATCCCGAAGTCTAAGTAGGGATAAGTCTACGCCTAACACGCGTTGCCGGTTAGTTCTTAATCGTAAAAAGAATAACAACCAACATATTCGAAATTGTGGCAGCTTGTTATTAATAACACCACAATCCACACCTTACACATGTAGAGAATTTTATCTCGAATCCTAAGTAGGGATAAGTCTACGCCTAACACGAGTTGTCAGTTTAGTCTTTCACTGATTGAAGAAGACATCAGGATTCATCCTAGAGAATTCTATCTCGAAGCCTAAGTATGGATAAGTCTATGCCTAACACGCATTGCCGGTAAGTTCTTAACAGTAAAAAAGAATGAAAGCCCATATATTCAAAATTATGGCAGGTTGTCATTAAAAACACCAAAATTCACGCCTTACACGTGTGAGGAATTTTATCCCGAATCCTAAGTAGGGATAAGTCAACGCCTAGCATGCGTTACCAATTTAGTTTTTTTCCTATTGAAGAAGACACCAGAATTTAAGTCTGGGGAATTTTATCCTGAAGCCTAAGTAGGAATAAGCCTACGTCTAATACATGCAGCCGGGTAGTCTATTCCCGTAAAAGAAGACAAAGCCTATGTATTCAACATCATAGCACCAAGTCTAAAAGAGTTTCTTTCTTTTAGCACAACGTTACATGCGAAATAGATTTAAATAATCTGCATGCTAGCTTGATTCAAACGGTAATCGATAAAGGCTTATCAAATCCGTTGATGGCTAAGGGTTGGCCAATAACCCTAAAGTCAACACCTAAGACGCGTCGCCGGTTAGTCTCCTATATGTAAAAGTAGACGAAGTCTATGTATTCAATATCATAGCATCAAGTCTAAAAGAGTCTCATTCTATTAGTACAACATCACGTGCAAAACGGATTTAAATAATCTGCATGCTAGCCCGATTCAAACGGTAATCGGTAAAGGCTCATCAAATCCGTTGCTGGCTGAGGGTTTGCCAAAAATCCTATGAGTATTATGGTTAATTATTTCAAATGAAATAAGAAATCATAATAAATAGTAAAAAGGAGGATAAGAATTTATTCAATCCAAGAAGAGTCGAGTCTTTCAACGAAGAAGTTACAACTATTCTAACATCAAGTCTATGATAAAAGATTTGTTGGTCTAGCTTAGACAACTCATCATTATAAGCATGTTGGAGCTCTTTCTGCAAATCGGCCCTGAAAAAGTCCTCACTAGCACTCAATGTCTGCGCAGCTTCTTCTTCAAATTCAGCTAGCTTTTGTTCAGAGATCTTCAGTTGATTGGGTATGGTGTTCTGAGCTTCCTCCTCATTGACTCTTGTCAGCTCCAGGATACTTAAGTTCTCTTCCTTCATTTGAAGTGTTGTGCTATTTCGGCCTCAGTTGAGGCAATACAGGCATAAATATTTCTGAGGGATGTTGATTTCTCAGCAAGTGCTGTCTTGACTTAAGCTACACGGTCCCACTGTATCTGAGCCTCGAGTCCAGCAAAAACGCGAGCATCGCGCCATGATTCCAGAGGGGATTCTGCTCAATCGGCCATATAGGAAGAAACACCTGCTGCATTTAGCTCCTGTAATTTCTAAAGCTTGAGTTCCAGATGATCAAGATCATCAGCAATTGCCTTGGCTAACTTCGGATAACCAGCATCCCTTATCAAAGCCATTCTTGGGGTAAAAACCGGCTTGAACTGATGGAGAGAAAGCCTACTATGGAGAATCTTCTTGATCATATGTTGATGAAAGAAAAGAACGAGCAGACTTCCATATAGATAATAATCTGAGCTGGGTCATCGTCTGGCATCAATACCCTCACTAGATCATGGAGTTGGTATGTAAGCCCTGCAAAAAGAAAAAGGGGCATTTTAGAATCTTAAGTCAAAGGATGGCATAAATATCCTTAGCTAGATAACTCATAGCTTCTTTCAATGCTATAGTTTTGTTGTCTAGTGGGGCCATCGGGGGAGTAACAGTCGTCAATGCGCCAACTGTTACAGTCGGTCTCACAAAGTGTTCATCTGGCACGATAGCTGCCATGGTAGCCAATTCTGAAGGAGCAACAGAATGAGGAGTTCTTGCAAGCAGCAAATGAATTTCTGAGGTTCATCAAATTATAGTTGTACTAGTCAAAATGGGCTAGTCCTATGATTAACGGGAGAGAGAGAATTCGTACACTTAGAGGAACAAGACTCGGTATTCTCAGGATTTGTTAGCTCAGGCAATACGTCCCCAGGAGGACAGTCATCTCAGAGAGAGCCATATATCAGGTCGTCCATGGGGGTGTCCACAAGCAGGCCTTCTTCATTGAAGTCCTCTATCGAAAAGTCTGACATAAGAAGGCATAAGTGGAAGAAGCAGAATCAAGAACCTGTGATCGGCTAAAATGACTTACCTCCTACGGTGGAGTTAGCCTAGCCTCTCTAATCCCAGTGTGCACGTTTGCTTCCTGCAATTTCTCTAAAAGAGCAAGAGGCATAGAGATAATTAGGGGAGGCACGAATTCTGAGTTGTTCAATTCCCATATTCGCTGTCTAAATGGGGTATTGACAATGATAGATGTACCTGGATTGG
The DNA here is from genome assembly GCA_037177215.1 of Asparagus racemosus. Taxonomy (NCBI): domain Eukaryota; kingdom Viridiplantae; phylum Streptophyta; class Magnoliopsida; order Asparagales; family Asparagaceae; genus Asparagus; species Asparagus racemosus. The sequence continues at coordinate 5,548 of JBAKGM010040615.1, forward strand.
TTGAATTAGGTCCTACATTGGTAGTTTCAGACCCTCCTGTCATAGGCCCATGCACCTGTTGTGTGGAATTGGGATTGGTGAAATCGTGATGGGGAAAATAAAATCTGGTGTCGCCGTCTCCACGTCCTCCTGCACAGAAATGGAGAAATGTGAGCCCCAGGGTCAAAGGATTAAATGATCAAAGGAACTACATGGTGGTTAAGGATTACGTTCATCAGTGATAGGGTCACCACCAGTCAAGTCTATATCAAAAGCTCGAGAACCCGCACGAGACTTATGGGCTAACTTCTTCTGCTTAACATCCTGAGTCCTAGCTCGAGGCTTTCCCACGTAAGAGGGGCGAAGTTCCTCCTCCTCCTCGGCTGGCACTCTTAAGAGTTCAAATTGCTGTCAGACCCAATAATAAAAAAGAGGGTAAAGAGAGAAAGGGAAAGGAAGTACTAAAGTCCTCCTCGTGAGCTTCGTCGTCCGCTTGATCTCAACCCAAGGTCCCTTCGCTAGAATTGAAGGCCTCCTCTTCCTCCATTCGATGAGGCTTGCATCATTTCCTCTACAAACAAGCAGCCTTCTGAATCATCTGAGTATCATCTAGAGAGGCCTCTTCATCCTCTAACTCTACAATAGGATTCACAGGAACGGGTTCATTAGCTGCTTGCAACCACCTGCAGCACGGGAACGTCAGCTCCAGTCGACGCTCAGCGCTCGAAAAGCTGAACCTAGCACCAGTGCACCTGGTCACACCCCATAGCCATGCTCGGACGGCGTCCACTAATCCGCCATGAGTCCGAAGCCGTCGATTCAGATTTTTGACATAAAGCTGGTCGTAACCAAACTGGCGAGCAATTCGACAGGGTAAATACAGCTCTATGAAGCACTCATCCCTCACATGGAACGTTAGGTAACCCGGTCTGATGTTCATCAACTAGTTAAAGTAGCCAACATCAAGAAAGGTCTGACTCGCCCTTGGCCTCTCCTCATCAATTAGAGACTCGCCGTACTAGCTAGAGAATTGTGGGAAGGACCTGGAGAAAATCCAACCTTTGTGAACCTACAGCTACTTTCTTATCTCTGAGAATCCTCGCCCCTTCCATCTGCAACTCTCTAATGATTGTAGTAAGGGGGTGGATCGATTTGCAGTGCCCGACACTGACATCATATCCGAGCGGTGAAGGACAAACCAGGCCATCAAGTAGGTGTATAGAACCTCCACCTTAAAAGTAGGAATCCGAGTTGACGGCTCACCCTCTTCCTTAGTAAAAGCACTGATTATCTATTGAAGCCTGCGGTGAAAGTTGGCCACCGTCACTAGAAGGAGAGAAATTTCCTTCTTGTGGGCAAGCTGAACGGCGGGGTAAAGCACTTTGAGTGGCAAAGCATCACCAGACTGATACAGAACCACGCACTTCTTCAACCAGATCGTGAGGTAACTAGCTAAGAGTGTCATCGGCTGAATTGGCTTCACTGCATGTCACAAGAATGTCTCCCTGCAGGAAAACCACCCTCGGTGCGACTAATGGTATAGGAGCGAGCATTGGGCTTCTTGATTAGCTCATTGACCTCTGAAGGAGTAAGTGGTGCCAAGTCGTAAATCGCCTCGCCAGAATTGCCTTCCAGATGTCTGAACAAGTAACGTGCAAACTGCTTTAGGCTCACTTGGGACTTTCTCTTAGCTAGTGGCTCAGCCTGTGCCAAAGCAATGTGATAATGGCAAGTAAGATCCCATAAGGTATCATAACGGCCGGGCATGTGATCTTTTAGCTGACTTAGCTCTCGATCTAAGCGAAAGTACTCCTGGTATAACATCTTCCCCATAGGTAAGCTAAAGACCTGATGCATCTCATGGAGAGCTAATCTCAGTTCCCCATGCTTGGTCAAGAAAGTATTCGAATCCGAGTCATAGAGCTCTGACAAAGTAAATAAATGGTTGGCTCTGATTGGGAGCCCATACATGCTGGCACGAATCGCTGCATATAAACCATAGGCACGTAGCTTCTCATCCTATCGACTGAGGACATAATTCGTCAAATCAGACCACCAATGCCTGTCTAAAGATTGAACCCAGCTGTAAAATCGGTGACGGGTCGCTGGCATTTCTCGCCCCAGCTTCGCAAGATGATTCTTCATGGTATGAGCAACAGTGAACAGCTCGTCTCGAGGTGGTGTGTCCAATCCTGATATACCAGGACGCAGTCCAATGACACGGTTCCTATCCGAACTCGGAATGGCCTGGTGGGTGATTTACCCATAATGTATGTGATCACACTCCTCCATCAAGCGCCACGACATCTCCCGAGTCACAGCCGACTCCTCAACTCAGTCAATGACCGATGACGAGGTATTCGTGAGAGATATAGAAACCCTCCGTCATCTTTATGCAGCCACAGCTCACTCTTAATAAAAGCTACCCCTGGATCTTCAACAGAATCACCAAATAGGTAATCTATTTTCTTCAGAGGTTGAGTTGAACTGGTGTTACTCACAAATGGTGCGTTAGTAAACAACAGTCAAAGGATGAGGGGACTCCCCTTATTAATCGCTTAGATGGCCTCTGCTGACGTACCTAAGGCAGACATGGAGTAGTCAAAACAGATGAGGAATCATCAGAAGTGGCATAATGCTCGCCACGGCGCCCATCAACCGCATGAGATGGAAATGCTCCCGAGGGGTAATTAACTGGAAATAAGTAATTAATATTCATTAAATTCAGTCATAAAGGTAATATAAGGCGTCGAACTCATCTCGCAGACTTATGAGATAGAGTCACAGCCTTATAATGGGTGAGATGATTCTGTCCGTATTAGGCACTCATAGGGCAATGTGTATTATTGCACAAATAAGGCGATAGTATACCCCGTCCTACAGAGCACGATGCGGCATGGAATTGCCCCCTTTTAAATTGCTTCAAGATAGGTGTTGATCAAGCAAAACCTATCTTTTAAGTATCAAACCTCACAAAGGAGGATCTCAGCTCTTCGCAATAGCCTCACATAGGAGAACTAAGCGGGGATGCGGTATGCCATATGCAGATGTCGAATAAAAAAGAGGGAGGCTAACCAGTAAATGATTGAGGCACACTCTCATGTGGCAAAGTAGCGGACTGACTACTCGTAGCACGCGATCTCCCTGACACCATGTCGATCTGAAAAATAATTGAATAGGTCAGATAAACTCAAAATATAAAAGGGAAACTGTGAATTTTAACCAAAATCCTACAAAAAATATTGGATTTTACGATCAAAGTTCTAGTTAAAACCTACAAGATCCACATCTGACGAGATCAGACTCAACAAACAACAAAAAAAGAGAGAGAAAAAAAGCCAAACGCCACTTGGCTAGCTCGACCAAGATCGAGCCCTCCAGTGGCAGCGGTTCGATCTCTTTTTGTCTCTCCTCAAAAAACCCTAGATTCGAGAGCAAGATTCGTGCATATGCAAAAGTTATGGTGATCTACTTGAAGAAAAGCTCAAGGGGCCTGAGATATTTGAAAAAGCTAAGATTTTGGAGGATTATTTAGGTCCCGGGTGTGGAGGAAACACGGATGTCGGATGATTATTAGGGTTTGAGAGAAATAAGGTGATGAAGAAAGAAAGAAAGCAAAAGAAAAAGAGAGGGGGAGGAGCGGCCTAAAAGAGAGGAAAAGGGGGGGTTAGGGTTTTTAAATCATCCCAAAACCAACTCAGACCAGCCTTGAACAGGACCGGACCAGCCCTGAACCAGATCGAACCAGTCCTGAATCGGACTGAACCAGTCTTGAACCAGACCCTGAACCAAAATTTAGTCCAGGGCTAAACCAGGCGCCAAATCAGCCCTGAATCAGCCCACTGATTGATTCCTTCTCCCTCCCACACATCCGAAGGGGCCCTGGAGATTTATTTAGCAGAGTTATCACCCATTAAGGGCTATTTTCCATCCGGTTTGATTTATTCAAGCCTCATGATTACTCCAATAGGGTATACGAGTCTAAACTGTTTCCTACTTTTGTCGAGAAGTTTCTAGAGAATATTTTTATAAAATATTCTTAAAGATAACTCGACAACCGCCACTGAAGCTTAAAAAACTATATTGACGCTGGTCAACGTGTCGCAAACGGAGAATCCACTGAGAAATCTCAAGAAGTTCAATGGTCAGTCGTACGACAATTCTCCGACACGAGTCCATTTGCAAAGATTCAGTTACCAGCTTCAGTTCAAGATCTCGACAAGCAGTCAGACAACAAATACAGCACCATGACACTATCAGACGTTCGACAAAGCACCGAATGATCTAAAGGAATTGAAGAAATCGAGACTTGAAGCTATTTTCAGGTCCTGTTATGCCAATTAAAGGTTTGTGCCAATCATATCCAAAGTATTTCAGGCTCTTCTATAAAAGAACGAAACTGAAACACTTTGTAGGGGGTATCTGTAGGCGTTGAAAATTGTCTATAAGTTCCCAAACAGGACTCGTGAAGATGAATTGGCGAACGACGACCCATCCGACGGTGCAACGATGAACCGTTGATGACGTAACCGAGTTGCAAATGAATAAAGCGAGTCGACGAATGCATGAAGCGAGCCGGCGAGGCGTGCAAGTCAGTGAAGTGATGAATCATGGAATAAATCCAACGGTGAATCTTCAGATCACCAAATATCGATAAGACGGAATCAACCGGATTCGAATATCGATGGAACTGAACCAACAAGACTCTGGAATCGATGAAACAAACAACGAGACTCAGAAAATGACAGACAAACAACCACGTGGGTGGCTCGATGGTCGAGCCACTTCCTGGTGGTTCGGCCAAGGTCGAGCCACTATTTGGTGACTTGGCGAGTCAGATCTGGGCACAGATCTGACCCGCTATCTACTTTCTGAGCCTATAAATATGAGATGTGGGGCTCATTTGGAGGGATCTAGACTTTTGGCAAGAAGGGGAGACTCTGTCGAATTTCAGAGCGATCTACACTTAGATCCAGGAACTCTAGATCTGCGATCTCGGTGAGCCCGTCAAGCGAAGAAGTTTAAGTGATCTAGAGCGATCTATACTTAGATCCGGGATCTTAGCGAACCCGTCAAGGCAGCGAAGCAAAGAAGTTTGAGAGATCAAGATCAGATCTACACATGATTCCTCCGGATCAAATTTAGTTTTGATCCCGAGAAGAGTCGTGACTTCGCTTGGTCGATTTCACTCGCTTCAGGTGGTTATTTCCTTCGTGAAATAATCCCCTTTAATCGTGTAGATCTCAGATCTGACCAGGATCCGATCACGCAGCGGTCCACGGATAAACCCTGGCACTGGCAAAGAACCCACGCAAGCAGGAGGGCGATAAACGGGCTTTTACGTTAGTTTAGAGGAGAAGTTGTAATTTTTTATTTATTTCGAATTTCATTGTAACCTAGTCTTATAAAAAGACGAGTTTTATTCAAATTCATTTGTAAAACCATAAAGCTATAATGAGTTCAGAGTCAATGAAGATAGGACCGACTTTTCTCGCGAACAGCTCAACCAAGGCCGAGCCACCAAGTGATGGCACGGCGGCCGAGCCGCCAAGAGGCGGCTATGTGCAAGTTCCCCCCCCCCCCTTGAAAAACCCTAACTTCATGCATATGCAAAAGTTATGGGGATTCGCCTGAAGAAAAGCTCGAGAGACCTGAGAGATCTGAAAAAAGTTGAGATTTTGAAGGAATATTCGAGTCCGAGGTGTGGAGGAAACGCAGATCTCGGATGATTGTTAGGGTTTGAGGGAGACGAGGCGAAGAAAAAAACACAAGAAAAAAGAAGTGGGGGCCGGCCGAAAATAAGAGAGAAAAAAAGAAAAGAGGAGTTTTGGGGGTTTTAAACCAGCCCCGAACCGGACCGAATTAGCCCAGAACCGAGCCGAACCAGCCCTGATCAGACTGAACCAGACCTGAACCAGGCCCTGAACTAAATTCAGACCAGGTCGGCATCAAAACAGCCCCGAAATAGCCCATCGATATATTCCTTTATTTTTGGAGGGGCCATGGATATTTATTCAGCGGGTTTATCACCCATTGAGGGTCACTTTTCATCCGGTTCAGTTTATTCGAGCCTCATAATTACTCCAATAGGGTATACGAGTCTAAACTGTTTTCTACTTTTGTCGAGAAGTTTTTGGAGGATATTTTTATAAATATTCTTAAGGATAACTCGACAACTCATCGATCAATGTGCTGCAAGTGGAGAATTTCCCGACTAAAGGAGGGATATCAAAAAGTTTGATGGTCAGTTCATCGACACGAGTTAAAGCAGAAAATTTAGTAACCAGCTTCAGTTCAAGATTTTGACAGTGGTTAGATAATAAATGCAAGACCGTGACACTTTCAGTCATTCGACAAAGCACCGTATGATATGAAAGAATTGAAGAAATTAAGATTTGAAGTTGTTTTCAGGTTCTTTATGCAGATGAAAGGTTTGGGCTATCATGTCCGAATTATTTCAGGCTCTTCTATAAAAGAACGAGACTGAAACACTTTGGAAGGGGTATCTATAGGCGTTGAAAATTGCCTATAAGTCCCCAAATGTGACTTGTGACGATGGGTTGATGATCGATAGCCATCCGATGATGCAACGGCGAACTGTTGACGACGTGAGTGCGACGCAAAAGCATACAACATGTCGATGAAACGCATGAAGTGAACTGGTAAGGCGTGCAAGTCAGCAAAGTGACGAATCGTCGAATAAATCTAACTATGAAGCTTCAGATTAGCAAATATCAACAAGACTGGACAAATTGGGCTCAGAAAATGACAAAACCAAGGCCACATGGGTGGCTCGGTGGCCGAGCCACCTCTTGGTGGCTCAGCCAGGCACAGATCTGGCACAGATCTGACCCAGATCCACTTTTGAAATCTATAAATATAAGGAGAGGGGTCATTTTCTTAGATCTGGACTTTTGGCAAGAAGGGGAGACTCTGTTGAATTCTAGAATGGTCTACACTTAGATCCGAGGATTCTAGATCCGAGATCTCGCCGAGCCCGTCAACACATAAAGTGAAGAAGTTCGAGAGATCACCGAATCAGATTTACATGTGATTCCTCCGGATCAAACTTGGTTTTGATCCTGAGAAGAGTAGTGACTTCATTTGGTCGACTTCACTCACTTAGGCGATTATTTCCTTGGTGAAATAATCCCCTTGATCGTGCAGATCTTAGATCTGAGACTAGGATCCAATCACGTGGCGGTCCACAGATGAAACCCAGCACAGGCAAAGATCCCACAAAGCAGGAACCTAATAAACAGGTTCCTGCGTTTGTTTAAAGGAAAAAGTTATAATTTTTATTGTTTTGATTTTCATTGTAATCGAGTCTCATAAAAAGACAAACTTGTTTTGAATTCATTTGTAAATGCATAAAGCTATATTGAGTTCATCATTAATGAAGATCAAACTGACTTTTCTCGTGAACATTAACACCCCAGTGTCTCAAAAATTACAGAAACACCCTGAAAAGTTTAAGTTACAAACAAGCACACTGAAATTCTAAACTTTCAAAACTTGCAAACAATATAGATGAATTCAAGGGATTACCAGGATGCAAGGCATCACTTTCATGGGCTTAAAACGACAAACATGAAATTAAGAAATTAACAGCAGCCTCCGAAGAATTTAAAATTTGCAATTAACACCCTCAATGTCTAAAAAATTATGGAAACAACCTTAAAAGTTTAAATTACCAAAAAGCAACCTAAAATTCTAAAATTTTAAAATTTTCAAACAACAAAGATGAATTCAAGAGATTACTCTCAGGCACGTAAAAAAGTTAAAATTTGCCAAAATTAACCTCAAAGATACAAAAATTACAAAAAAAATTACTTCAAAATTTAAAAATAGCCAAAAACTCTAAAATTTCAATATTTATAACATCAAATCTGGAAACTATTGGTAGATCACTGAAATCTAAATTGTTTAAAAAATATCCTGACATTTGAAAATTAACACCAACACATGAACATAGAAGTTACAACTACCAAACTTAAAAGTAAAATTTTTTAAAAACACTCCCAAAGTTTTAAAAATTACAAATCACACCCTCAAAGTTCAGAACCCCAAGAAGGGCTAAAATTTCAAAACTTGGCCAAAAAAAGTGTACTTTTTTGCTTTTCTTTCATTAAGATATATGTATCTAATTTCTAATTTAGGGTTAACTGTCCCTTTTGAGCATCTAATGCTGGTAAATAAAAGCAATAAGAATTGATTAAAAACATTCGGTTAATGAATAAAATTTAAAAATATGACAGCTTAAAAACTATCGTCACTATATAAATCAAAGTAATTGCATATAGTTTTACTAATAAGTTGCAGCAGCAAAAATACATAAGTACCATTAATTGATAGAGGTTTAAATCCATAAAAATGATAAAAGACTATAGTATAATAGCTTAGCATTAATTGATTATAATTTAGAAACATTAATATCTGATGCTAATAATATTTATAAGGTAAAAGAATACAAGGAATTACGTATGGAGAAATTTTTAGAAATGTTTAGAGATATCCTTTAAAAGAATCAAGATATGTCCATTACAAATGGAGAAGTGATAGAAATAAATCTAAAATTCAGAAAATGTCCATGAATCACTTGAATTGATATTAACATAAGGCATATCTATCAAAGAAGCACTAACTGAGTTCCATAAAAGAATAATTTAATAACTTTATCCCAAACAAAGAAGAATTCTCCATGGAAGATACAAGAAAAATTAGTAAGTATTCAAAAATTTTGTACTTTGTTCTTCAAATACTAAAAAAATTAAATATTACTATTATAATGTAAGGCAAATTGGCAATGAAAAAAGCAGGTATTTAGTTTACATCTTTGTGGAAAATGACAAGGATAGAGCAAAGGTAACATTATTGATATAACAGAAACTCTTACTGGATGTACGTTAGAAGAATTCATAGTAGAGAAAAAAGAGGTAGCTCCTAATCTTATTTAAGTAATAAATTAGGAACACAAAGAATTTCATATATATGAAATTAATATTTATTCTCATTGAAATAGGAAAAAAATCAAAGGCTGTATTTCAAGAAGTTTGTGTTGAACATCGGAAATACATTCGACTTCTTTGTGAAGTTAAATGAGAAGATAAAAGATTAACGAGCCTTGGAAAGATAACAGCACAAAAAATACAACTCCAACCTGATGTCACAATCGATGTAGATGATGAAGACACTACTCTAAAATTACTCAGTAAAAAGATAAAGGTGAGGAAGGATTGATCTCCGCTCAATAAAAAAATAAAACAGAAGGAATAAAAGACAATATTTTCTGAATATTTTATAGAATAGTTTAATTATTTTGAGTAAAATTAGAAATCTTCAGAAGGGAGTTTCATTAACTTTTTTCAGTACTTTTATATTTGCTTATGTGGATGCTTATATCATATAAAAGTGTACTAGAGTTAGTATTAATATTTAGTTTATAATTTTTTATGAAGTATATCAATGATTGGGAACAAACTTCATATTCTCTTTTGAATCGTTTTAGCACACTTTTAATCAATCATCTTGCATTATTGGTTTGAAATATTCACCTTCCTTGTATAACACTATTTCAATGTTTTTCACTTTTGCAACACTATCCTTTTTCAAGTAAAGCTTGGTTTCATGTTAGCCCAAATAATATAAAAATTCAAATTGGCTTCAGATTATATTTGTTTTCAATCAATTCAACTATTAACATAAAAATTTAAATTGGGTGTAGCCCATTTAAACAAACATCAAAGAAATAAATAATTACAATGTTTTACAGATAAAAGTGAGCAAAAACTATTAAAGTTGAACTGAGGAACAAATTTTAGTTAAGAAATAAGCTAAAAATACTTAATCATGGTATTTAACCACGTGCATTGCATGTGTATAAAACCTATTTATAAATAAACTCCTGAGAAATTTGGTAATTATAAATATCACCACAAAATTCAAATAATTATAAATTGGCCACTAATGTTTTATAAACAAATCCCTAAAAATTTTACAACTAGCCCCTTGAAAGTTTAAAAAATTATAAATATAACCCTAAAAATTTTACAAACAACCATTTGAATATTTTACAACTACTCCATGAAAGTTGCTAAAGTAACAAATATTATGCTGAAAATTTTAAAATGTTACAAACAACTCCTTAAAAATTTTATAAATAACCCCTACAAAGCTTCAAAATTACAAACACCCTCAAATAATTTGCAAAAGGCCCCTCAAAGTTAGTAAATTACAAATAACCCCATGAAAATTTTATAAAATAGCCCGCTAAAACTTTATAACCATCCCCTTGAAACATTCAAAAATTATAAACAATCCCCAAAACTTGACTCTCAAAAAATTCTAAAATTAAAAATGGCCCCCAAATTTAATATATTATAATATTATAATATATCATTGGCGTGGAGAATGTATGAGGTGTGAAGGTACAATGGTCATGATAAGTCCTATGTCCTCAATATTAAAGGATGGTGGAATTTCATGTTACTCATTTTGGGGATTAAAGGATAGTCTTAATCTCATTTGGGTTCCAATCTTGGGTGAACCAAACATAAGCATTGTTTGAAATTTTGGGACATTGAAATTCTAGTCATATTTTAGTTTTTAAACATCATAATTTTTTTACTTTAATTCGTAAAGGAGATTAATGGAAAAGCTATCTAATTTTAAATTTCAAACTGACGATTGTAATTTACATAAGAAGAACTATACCACTCAAGCTATCTACTTTAATGGATAAAAAGAACTGATTCTCTTCTTCTCATAACATAGTAAAAGGAGGTACTTATTATCTCTTCATTCATAAGCATTTAGTATATTAGTTAATGGATAATTTGTAAGTTACAGTCTACAAAAAAATATAATCAATCATCTCTTTTATTACAGTAAGGCAGTTTAATATATTCAAGCCAACATATATATACCAAAGAATCCAAAACAATCCGTACAAGCACACAGGCTTATTACTTGTTATTAGTAGACGCCTAAAAATATTTAGCTCTTCTAAAAAATTTATTTTTTCATGAATCTTTGACAAAACTTATAATTCTTGAAATAGGAAACTAGAATGTTGCAAAATACAAAGTTGTCGATTCGATGAGTGACTGGTAGATAGGAAGTCGAGTGGAATTCTTAGAAAACAGATGATTGAAATCACAACTTAACAAGTTATCTATTATGCACCTCTTTATATAAATAACAGCCACATTATTAGATTGATACTTTTTATGCGCCTTTCTTGTCAGTTTAGTTTTTTAAAGCTCCGGTGACTTTTTGTATTATGCAGACGATCCAGATTTTATAATTGGGTTAGCTAGACCATTTGCACGATGCATGTTGACTTAGTCAACAAGGTACACACTTTAAATCCTTAAAATGTTGGACATCGGCACTTAGCATACAATTTAGTCATGATTCATGGACCTGAGCCCCAAGCCCCAAGCCTTGGTATAATGATATGGGTGTTATGACCCCCAAAAATCCATAGTGTTCGACCTTTCCCGCCAGGCTGAGGTTCGAGTCCACCCTTCCTTCCAGGCTGAGGTTCGAGTCGACCCTTCTTTCCAGGCTGAGGTTTGAGTCGATCCCTTCTTCCAGGCTAAGGTTTGAGTCAACCTTTCTCTCTAAGCTGAGGTTCGAGTCAACCTTTCTCGCTATGTAGCTGACCCTTCCCGCCAGGTCGAGGTTCAAGTCGACCCTTCTTGCTAGGCCAAGTTTTGAGTCGACCCTTCCTGCCAGGCTGAGGTTCGAGTGGACCATTCTCGCTAGGCAATCAACCCTTCCTGTCAGGCTGAGGTTTGAGTCAACCCTTCCCTCCAGGTCGAGGTTTGAGTCGACCCTAATCGCCAGACACTCAACTCTTCCCACCAGGCCTAGGTTCGAGTCGACCGTGCTCGCCAGGCTGAGGTTCGAGTTGACCCTTCTCGCCACGCCGATGTTCGAGTCGACCCTTCCCGCCAGGTCAAGGCTCGAGCTGACCCATCCAACTAGGCTGACTTTCAAGTCGACCCTTCTCGTCAGGTAGTCAACCCTTCCTGCCAGGCTGAGGTTCGAGTCAACACTTCTCGCCAGGCTGAGGTTCAAGTCAACCCTTCCCGCCAGGCCAAGGTTCGAGTTGACCCTTCCCGCTAGGTCTAGGTTTGAGTCGACCCTTCGGGGCAGGATGAGGTTTGAGTCAACCCTTCCTGCCAAGCTGAGGTTTGAGTTGACCCTTCCCACGAGGTCGAGGTTCGAGTTGACCCTTCCGGAGAGGCCGAGGTTCGAGTTGACCCTTCCCGCTAGGGTGAGGTTTGAGTCGACCCAGCCTGCCACGCCGAGGTTTGAGTTGACCCTTCTCCCCACGCAGTCAACCCTTCCCACCAGGCCGAGGTTCGAGTTGACCCATCTCGGCAAGCCGAGGTTCGAGTCGACCCCTCTAACTAGGCTGAGGTTTGAGTCGATACTTCCCGCCAGGGAGAGGTTCGAGTCGACCCTTCCCCCTGGCCAAGGTTCAAGTCGACTAGACGAGTAAAAAAGTGACTGTTACCTCGGGAACCTCCCACTGACGGCTAGTTACCATCACATTAAATGCGTTGTCAGAGTCATCATGGCCCCAGCCCAAAAGTCCTCCTGACTCATTACCCACCATGCCTCACCAACTACTATCATATCAAATCATTGGTGACTCTATCCGCACAGCAGCTAGCACGTATAAAGTAACTGTTGA
>JBAKGM010040621.1:0-18229 GCA_037177215.1 Asparagus racemosus
AAGAGTCACCCCCACTTAGTGGGGTGTTACACCACCATAATGGGGTGTAAATGGAGGGATAATGAGGGGGAGGCCAATCATAATACAAATGTTATTGTTGAAAAGAAACATGAGATGACTTAGATACTTCTCAAGGATTCATAAAGTCAAACTCTGAACCCAATTTCTATTTTCCCCCCTTTGTCCACTCTCTTCAATTTTCATATAAATTATTTTCTCTCTTTTCTGATTCTTTTCCTCCCATCTTTATGTCTCAACTTTTTCTATTCCCAATTAGCCAGCTATGCATAAATTAAATTAGAGTAACTTTCTCCATGCTTGCTGATTACATAAAGACTACAATAAGTTTTTACTCATAACTTTAATCCATAATAACTAAGTATGGTTGATAGAAAGAAACAATTGAAGCTTACTATAACTACTAATAACTGGTGAATTCTAACAAATGCTAATAAATAACACAACAAACATCTTAATAGGATGAATTTAATTATCTGATTAGAATTAAAAAAATTCACAAACTAACAAAGAGAATTTTTGGTAGAAATTTCATCTATCAAAGTCATAATTTTAATTACCTTAAATGACAATAACATTTTTTTGAGTGATATGAAATAACTCATCACATATTATTATTGGTAACAAGTTTCTAATGTTATTCTTATTCAACTTTTTGTTTGATTAAGAAGAAATTATGTATTTATCTATTGAGAATGTTAATTGGACATGTACAGACTTGCAGCTAAGCGATGATCAATTGAAAAGTTATACTCTTGCTGAAATTGAAAAAGTACTAAGAAGCAATGGTAAAAGTCTTAGAAATTATCCTTCGATGCCTTTTCCAGATGGCATGCTTCTTTTTGGAGGGCAAAATAAACTTATTCAAGATGAACTTTGTTATGACAAAGCATCTTTGGACAAAGAGCACAAGAGTCCTCTTTCTTGTCTTACTTGTGAGCAAAAAGAAGTTTACGAGAAAATCATGAGTGCTGTGTTGAGAGATCATGGAGGTGTTTTTTTTATTTATAGATATGGTGGTACTGGAAAGACCTTTATATGTAGAACTCTATCTGCTGCTCTACAGTCTAAAGGTGAAATTGTTCTTACAGTTGCCTCAAGTAGAATAGCATCACTCCTTCTTCCTGGAGGTAGGACAGCCCATTCCAGATTTAGAATACCTTTGATTGTGAACGAAGATTCGAGTTGCAACATTCCACAAGGAAGTGATTCGGTTGAATTGTTAAAGAAGACAAAGCTTATCATTTGGGATGAAGCTCCTATGATTCACAAATTTTGTTTTGAAGCCTTGGACAGAAGTTTAAGGGATGTTCTCAGATTTTCTAATCCATCCAGCTTAGCGCAACCTTTTGGAGGAAAAGTTGTAGTTTTTGGAGGTTATTTTAGACAAATTTTGCCCGCTATTCCTAAAGGGAGTAGGCAAGATATTGTATTTTCTACTATGAACTTATCATATTTGTGGAACTACTGTGAGGTGCTAAAATTGACAAAAAAATATGAGGCTTCACACAATGTGTTCTATTTCAAATTCAAGTGAGACAAAAGACTTCTCAGATTGGATATTAAGAGTTGGGGACAACAAGGTTGGGGACCCTAACGATGGTGAAGCAATTATAGAAATTCCTGACGATATCCTTATAAAAGATTTAACTAATCCCATTGCAGGTATTGTTGATAGTACGTATCCCTCTCTATTACAGAATATGCATGATCCAAACTACTTTCAAGGGAGAGCCGTACTCGCTCCTACTCATGATGTTGTGGAGATTGTTAATGAGTACATGTTATCTTTAATGCCTGGTGACGAGAAAATTTATTTAAGTTCTGATAGTACTTGCAAAGCAGATGCGAATGGGGATTCTCATGAAGATATATACACAGCTGATTTCTTAAACAACATTAGATGTTCCCATCTTCCAAGTCACAAGCTGAAATTTAAAATTGGCGTTCCAGTTATGTTGCTTAGAAATATAGATCAGTCTTCTGGATTATGCAATGGTACCAGATTTGTTATAATTCAGTTGGGAAATCATGTCATAGAAGCTAAAGTTATCTCTGGTAACAACATTGAGAACAAGGTATTCATTCATCGAATGGCCTTAACTCCATCAGATTCCAGACTGCCCTTTAGACTTTACAGGAGACAATACCCCTTGGTTGTTTGTTTTGCTATGACAATAAAGAAGAGCCAAGGTCAATCCCTCTCACATGTTGGTTTATATCTCTCTAGACCAGTTTTCAGTCATGGGCAATTTTATGTCACAATCTCTAGGGTTACTAGCAAAAAAGGATTGAAAATCTTGATTTGCGACAAGGAAGGTCACATATCAAAAACCACAAACAACGTAGTATTCAAAGAAGTTTTCCAGAATTTGACATAGGTAGGCAAGTATTTTATTTTGTTTAAATTTTTGGCATAATTTGATGAAAGTGTTTTGCTAATTTGTATGCATATATTGCAGTTGTAAAATTTTCTGTAGGATGCTTGGACAATTGGATCACCATATTAGCTCAAAGATCAACGCCAGAACTGTGGATCACAGGTACATTATTTCAAGTTACGGAATATGTCCATTTGTTATTTCATTTCACATTTGCCTAACGTATAAAGATTATCTGCCATCATTCATGTGGTCCTTTGATGTATATGTTTTTTTATTATTTCTTTACATTTACTTGGGATACAACCTTCATACATTTCAACATCGCATTGCACAAGTTTCTTATTGCTGATATATCTTGCAAACATACCTCTATAGTTTGACCATGCTTATAATGAGCTAAGTTTTTTGAACATATTCAGAAAGAGTATATAAAGATATAGTTGGACATGTTTACTTTGTTGCTCATAGAGTTCAAAAGATGCCAAAAAAACCAATATATGAAGTGTTTTCGTTGTATATACATTCTTAAAGTAACAAATAATTAATGACTAAACTGCTATATTTGGAATGTGTGAGTGAAACAATATAATGACTCCTGGGTCTAAAAGCAATTACTTAAAACTAAGGATTTACATAGTTCCAAATGGGCTTTTTCAAATGCTGTGATCTAAAAAATGAGGGAATTGCTCTCATGCCAAATTCAAAGTGCCCAACGCCTATAATGGCTTTCTCCCTATTTCTTCTCTAGCTCATTGTCTTGATATAAGCCAGAGTCTGCCATTGTTGTTTTTTCACCATTTGAGAGTTTTTTTGGGGGGTAAATTCAGGTAAGCTTGGTCTTTCATGAACTTCATTTCTCATTGGTGACTCAAAAACTAATTCATTGACCCAAAAGAAAAAGCATTAGAACAAAGAAGCACAACAATGATGATATGGGGGAACAAAATATCTCAGACATACGCTTCATACTTAGTTGAAAAGATTGGTTGTACAAGTGAGTATTTACTTGGCTATAAAACTAACATTGTTACCCAGCATATGACAGATCCTCTTTTTTAGCACGTTGTAGTTTGATTTAGTTTTTTTAAGGAAATATGTTCATTTTGTGTAGGCGTTTAAAATTGCCTGTAAGTCCCCAAACGTGACTCGTGACATTGCGTTGACGATTGGCGAACCATCCAGTGATGCAACGAACAACCATTGACGACGTAATAACGAATAACGGCGACGAAACGCATGAAGCGAGTCGGTGAAGCATGCAAGTTAGCGAAGCGACAGATCACAGCTATGAAGCTTCAGATCAGCAGACGTCGACGAGACCGAACTAGATCAGACTCGACGAAACGACCAAAAAAAGCCAACTAGGCAGCTCGGCCACCTAGCCACCAGATGGTGGCTAGTCACAGATCCGACCCAGATCCACTTTTCAAAGCCTATAAATATGGGGGGGGTCTCATTTTCTCAGGGCTAGACTTTTGGCAAGAAGGGGAGGCTCTGTCAAAATCTACAGCGATATACACTTAGATCCGAGATCTCGGTGAACCCGTCAGCATAAAGCAAATAAGTTCGAGAGATCCAAGTTCAGATCTACAGTGATTCCTCAGATCCAACTTAGTTTTGATCCCGAGAAGAATGGTGATTTCACTTGGTCGATTTCATTCACTTCAGACTATTATTTCCTTCGTGAAATAATCCTCTTGATCGTGTAGATCTTAGATCTGACACCCGGATCATATCACGCGGTGGTCTACGGATAAACCCCGGCACCGGCAAAGATCCCACGCAAGCAGGAGCCCGATAAACAGGATCATGCATTTGTTTTAAGGAAGAGTTGTAATTTTCTTTGTTTTGATTTTCACTGTAATCGAGTCTTATAAAAAGAAGAACTTTTTTGAATTCATTTGTAAATGCATAAAGCTATAATGAGTTCATCATCAATAAAGATCGAATCGACTTTTCCCACGAACAAGCAGGCGATTATAGTAGGAGCCAACGATCTCGCTGATGAGATCGTCGTGTCGCAACCGCCGATAGCGATCCCGGTCGAAGAAGAGGTTGAATTCGAGTTTGACCAGCAAAAGTTCAAGGAGTATCTATCATCCTCATCTAGATCGTCCTCCCCTCGCAGATCCAAGAAAGTCCCCGCCGCAAGGAAGATCCACTGGCCCTCAGATCCGGAATCTCAAGGTTTATCATTTTTAGGGTTTTTCAACTGCGGCGAATACGTGGGACCACCAAAAACTCTGCGTGGGGCATCATAATCAAATTCAATGCATGAGCCGTCATGCTAGAATTAGATTCTATGAATAACATATTTTGCAAGATAATTATGTGAGGATAACCTTCTATGAGCTGTTACGGTTGTCAAAAGAAATCAGAGAGGCCCTACAGGAAGCCCTGGTTGACTCTTAGGTGTTCCTCACTCAGATCGAGCCAAGTCCTGAAGAGCCAGAGTTTTCAGCCTAGCAATGCAACTTCGTAACCAAGCACTTCTCCTACATTACTTTTACCAAGGAAGACATGCAGACGAAAAATTCAAAGCACGACAGGCTGCTATATTTTACCGGATACATTGACTCCAGCAAAATCAATCGAATTCAAGTTGATCCGGGTTCTGCTATGAGTATCATGCCCCTTCGCCTGATGTATAGCCTCGAGATTTCTGCCAGTAATTTGGCATCCACAGGCACAGTGATATATGGATTTAATACCAGTGGGTCTCGGCCGCTAGGTAAAAGCTGGATAAAGTGCCAGATTGGAAATTTGAAGTCTAAAGTCACATGCCATATGATTGATGCGGAGACTTCCTATAACTTATTATGGGTTCGGCTCTGAATCCATAATAATGTTATAGTCCCCTCCACCCTTCAATAGTGTCTAAAATATTATGACATGAATAATGAAGTCAAGATAGTGGTCACGGATAAACAACTGTTTAAGGGGTTGGAGAACTACTTTACTGACTCCCTCCTTTACAGTAACGAGTCTGATACTAAATCATCGGCTCAAGGCATAGACAGCAATGAGGAAACTGATGCCGAAGCCGAGCTTGATTACGATGGTAGTTTTGTCATAAATGACATTGTACCCTTTATAGTCAATCTTGACGATGAAGAATCATCGGATGATAGTTGTAATTAGTAACTTGCCGACAATAAAATAAATAATGATTTAGAGTACTCGTTGTCTCTTATTGATGTGATGAAAGGATTATACGATGACCCCGAGTTGCACATATTGGTTCGATCATCGTGCATAATACAGAAGCATATCCGGGACTCCTTTGGGCCAGCATTTATCATTCCGAGTAAAACAGGTGATGAAAAGGATTTGGTCTATGGTAAAGGAGACACGATTCCTGCACCAGACCACTTTTCGAGTGAGGATGTTAATGACGATAAGCTTGGCTCTCATCTGTTTAGATATAGTCCAGAAGCGCAAAATCTCATGGAAAGATGGGGGTATGACTTTGCCCGAGGAGAGGGTCTTTATTTCGGACGAGGTCCTTGAGTCCCACTCAAAGCTGCACACGTCCCAAAGGGAAAACCTGATAATTTCTATGGATTCGGGAGAGGATTGTGGTATGTATCTTCTTCAGAAGACGAATGTTGTTGGTTGATCAATAGCCAATTATCCAATTTGGGAAATAGATATTCATCTGATTCCTTTGATTCTAACGTCAGCATCGGTGATATGTTCAAGGGTTTGATGTCGAATGTGATTACAGCTGACCCACCATGATGGAGGGCAATGAGTAGATACCAACATGGGAAGACCCGTGGATCCATCACCTCAATGTACAATACGGAGACCGGCTCGAGCTAAGAGAAGCCCCACCGAGGATGGAGTGGTCCAGATCAATATGGGTGACGAAGCACACCCTAAGCCCATATTCATTAGCAACAGTCTCTCCCCAGTAGAGAGAGAAGAGTTGATTGCTCTCATCAGGGAATATATCTACGTTTTCGCTTGGAACTATGAAGACATGCCAGGTTTCAATCCAAATGTGGCGACACACTGTCTCAACATCAAGACAGATGCCAAACCCATTAAGCAACAGCAAAGACAGTTTCGTCCACAGATTATGGAAGCAATTGTAGCGGAAGTGAAAAGTCTTATAGAGTTAGGTTTTATCAGGGAAGAACAATATCCAGATTGGGTGGCGAATATTATCCTGGTCTTGAAGAAGAATGGGACGATCAGAATCTACATCGATTACAGAGATCTGAACGCCGCATGTCCAAATGACGACTTTCCTCTTCCAATCGCTGACGTTATCATTGATAATACGTATAGATTCGAGAGAATGTCTTTCATAGACGGTTTTTCAGATTATAGTCAAATCAAGATGCACCCAGATGATGAAAAACACACAGCGTTTAGAACTCCCCTTGGTGTCTTCTGCTATACAGTCATGCCATTCAGTCTAAAGAACACAGGCGCCACGTACCAGTGAGCGATGACAAAGATTTTCTAAGAACATCTTCAGAAAATAGTCGAGTGCTACGTCGATGACTTAGTCGTGAAGAGCGGCAATATAACCACATCAAAGGCCTGAGGATAATGCTCGATCTCTGCGAAGTCATAAGTTAAAGATGAACCCTACCAAATTCTTCTTCAGAATGTCCAGCGGCAAATTCCTTAGATTCGTTGTCACCACTAGGGGTATTCATACTGACCCAGATAAAGTGAAGGCGATACATGAATTACAACTCTTAAAAAATCTAAAAGAACTTAGAGGGTTACAGGGGCGATTAGCTTATATTCGGCGATTCATATCGAACCTCTCTAGAGAATGCCAGCCGTTCTCCAAGTTAACCAAGAAAGGTGTGTCATTTGTCTAGGATGATGCCTGTCAAAAGGAATTCGAGAATATCAAAGCATATCTAGCGAATCCTCCTATTCTCATTGCTCCGCAGTCGGGTAAACTGTTCTTGATTTACACTAAGGCGATGAACCATTCGTTAAGTGCTTTACCCACGCAAGACGATGACAGTGGTCACTAACAGGCAATGTATTACCTGAGCTGGACTTTAGTGAGTGATGAATCCTGCTATCCGATGATTGAGAAACAGTACCTCGCGTTAGTTTTTGTGATTTAAAAGATGCAACACTACTTAGTTGGACAGACGATTTGTGTTATCTCTAACGTAAATCTAGTCCGGATATTCATGACGCAACCAGCCTCCATGAGTTGGCATTTGGCAAAATGGGCTTTCCTCTTGTCTCAATACGACTTACACTTTAAGCAACAGAAGTCGGTCAATAGGCAGGCAATTTGTGATCTCTTAGCAACTAAACCAACAACAGATACAACTGAATTATATGATGACCTGCCAGATGAAGCCCATGAAGTCAACACTACATAGCATCAACAAATATGGCGATTGTACTTTGATGGAGCTTCTCAAGCAACCAATGTGGCAAGTACCCCTGGATGTTCTAAGATTTCTTCCGGAGTTGGAGTTGTCTTAGTTTCCCCGAGGAAGCATGTGATGCCTCAGGCTTACTCGCTAGCCAAGCCGTGCTCTAATAATGTGGCCAAAAACAACGCGTTACTTATTGGACTCAGTTTCGCCAAAGAGCTGGGAGTTGAATATCTCGAAGCCTTTGAGGATTCCTAACTCATAGTCTGACTGATCTGTGAGGACTACGAAGTCAGGAATCTGAACTTGATTTCGTATCACCAGCTGGCCATTGAGATGGCGGACTCGTTTGAAGAATTTCTCATCGTGTATATTCCATGCCTCCAAAACTCATACGCGGATGCATTAGCAGCTTAGCAGTATCGTTAGCACAACCTCCTGAGACTAAATAGTTAGTCACTGTGAGAACTCACCAACTATTTGTACTAATATGTAGTGAAGAGGAGGATGACAAAGGGGTGGTCATCAAAGAGGTGTACACAACTCGAGTTGAACCGGAGCATTGGGATTGGCGTTTCCCTATAATCAACTATGTCCTATATGGTATTTTGCTAGAAGATGTAAAAGGGAGAGAATGGATCTGACGAAGACTGCCAAGGTTCTTTTATGATGCAGAGACCCAGACGTTATACCGTAGCGGGTACGATGGTTTGCTGCTCCGGTGTTTTTCGAACAAAGAAGCAGAAGAAGTCCTTAAGGAAGCACATAGAGGAGAGTTTGGCGCACACCAACCTGGTCCCAAGCTTTATGATCGTATCTGAAGAATGGGATACTTCTAGCCAGCGATGATTAATGATGCAATCGAGTACGCTCGAAAGTGCCACACGTGTCAAATACACGTGAATTACATGCATCAACCCCTGGAGCATTTGCATCCTTCGACTACATCTTGCCCGTTCGAGATGTGGGGGATGGACATTGTGGGTCCTATTTTTCCTCCGTCAGTTAAACGTGATCAGTTCATTCTCGCGATTATCGACTATTTCTCCAAGTGGGCTGAACCAATCCCACTTAAAGAAGTGAAAACGAACAATGTCATTAGGTTCATCAAGCATCACGTCATCTATCAACATGGCGTGCCGAGACGGATCATACATGATAACGGTCCTCAATTCGTCAGCAATACTTTCATCAGATTTTGCGAGAAGTATAAGATTCAAGACTGTTCGCGGGGAAAATCATGCCGATTGTCATTGCAAATGAATCCGTTACAAATTTGTTTTTTATAATGAAATTCAAATAAAAATTGCCTTTTTATAAGGCTTACAGTGAAAATCGAATAAAGGTTACAACTTTACACCGTTTTTTGAATAAACGCGGGATCCGTTTATCGAATCCTCGCTTGCGTGGGTGTCTTTCCCTATGCTGGGGACTCTATTCTGTCTGTGGACCGCCGCGTGATCCGATCCAAGTCAATATCAACGGGATTGAGGGGACTATTTCATGAAGGAAATAGATTGCCTAAAGTAAGTGAAATCGACCAAGCGAAATCACAGCACTTCTCGGGATTAAGACTAAGCTTAGATCCGGAGGAAATCGCTGCAAATCTGATCTAGATTTCCTCTTGAATCTTCTCCTCGTCGCGTGGATCTGAAGTGGAAGGTGTTCTTCACTTTCACCGAATCTGGATCTGAGTTTTCTTCTTTGGAAAATGCTCAGATCTGTGCACGAGAAATGAATTTTTTCAACCCCTCAAATGAGGACCCCCTGGCCTATTTATAGGCCAGGGTTCACTGTACCGAGGCGCCCCCTGGTGCCTCGACCTGGGACAAGGCACCAAATGGTGCCTCGGCCATGCTGAGGCACTGAATGATGCCTTAGCCTTGGCCGAGGCATTCATTTAGAATTTTCTAGTCATTTTCTGGTATTTGTTTGTTCAGTATTTTATAGTTTTACCCGATCGTGTCGAATCTAAACCCGGTTGATCGTCCCGTTGATTTCAGAATCTGACCGGTGTAGTTCCGTCGACGCTTGAGTCTGGTTGATTCCGTCTCGTCGACGTTCGAGTCTGGTTGACTCGCCTTATCAAATCTCGCTAATCTGAAGCTTCGTCGTTGGATTTATTCTACGATCCGTCACTTTACTGACTTGCACGCCTTACCGATCTACTTCATGCGCTTGTCGACTCGCTTTGTGCATTTTGTAGCGTGATTATATCGTCAATAGTTCTTGGTCACATCGTTGGATGGGTCGTCGATTGTCAACCCACCGTCACGAGCCTCATTCAGGTACTAATAAGTAATTTTCAACGCCTACAAAGACGTCTCATTGATGGCTTATAATCCCGCTACAAACAAATTAGCGGAGGCGTTCAACAAGACAATCGTTAAGATCTTGTCGAAACTCGTGAAGACCAATAAACGTGATTGGGGCAATAAACTCAGAGAAGCACTCTAGGCATATCGCACCACAATATGCATGCCTATCGGAGCTACCACATATTCTCTGGTATATGGATGTGAAGCTGTACTTCTATTAGAGATCCAAATCCCATCACTTCGTATCGCCCTCGCAACTGAGATGACGACGGAAGAGCAATATCGGAGACGTCTTGAAGAGCTCGAGATGTTGGATGAAAAATGCCTGGAAGCTCAATAACAAATCGAGTTTTGCCAAGCCAGAATGTCAAGGGCTTTTAACAAGAGAGTCCGACAGAGAAGCTTTAAGGAAGGAGATTTAGTTCTTGTTGCTCGACGACCAATAACTCTCGATTCTAAGAAAAAATGTAAGTTTGAAACTAAATGGGAAGGACCAATCGTGATAGACACAGTCTATTCGAATGGTGCGTATCGTCTAATCACCCAAAATGGTGACAAGCAATTAATGCCGATAAATGGGAGGTTCCTAAAAAATTACTATTCTTAGTATATTTAGGATAATCCATTTTGACGGGAAGTTCCTCGTGGAATATTTCACCCATTTTTCTTGAGGATAACTCTAAATATGTTCTCCACCATAAATTCCCTCACTGATCAAATTCATTGACGGTGAGTCCACTAAAAAATTTTGTCTGGTTCAATCCACCAGCAAAATCCCCTCTTGATTCTTTCTATGAACACGAGGTCCACTTTCAATATTATGATCCCCTTGTGACAAACAAAATAGCTTCATCCTTTCCTCTTTAGTCACGCCTTCCCAAGGTTAGGGCTGGAATTGAAATTTCATCTAGACAAATGAGAAAGTCATTTCTAGATAATATAGCAAATCCTATTAAAGTGAAAGTTATCTGAATCTTTTCGATTCTGCGAGTGGATATCCCACTCTTAGTTTCACCTCTTAAGCTTCTCGAAGTCGAGATCACACTTCTAGTTTCCTTCGCACTAGAGATAGAATATAAAATTCTTCCTCTCCAGGAGCAAGAGATAGGATATAAAATCCTTCCTCTCTTATTTCGGATTCGTTTTTACCCTAAAAAGAAGACCTAGAGATATGATATAAAATTTTTCCTCTCCAGCACCGGGAAATAGAATATAAAATCCTTCTTTTCCCACATCAATTTTATCTTTTCAACAAAAATCCTTCAATCCAAGATCTTAGGGAATTTCATCCCGAATCCTAAGTAGGGATAAGTCAACACCTAACGCGCGTTGTCGGTTTAGTCTTTTACCAATTGAAGAAGACACCAGAATCTAAGTCTGAGGAATTTTATCTCGAAGTCTAAGTAGGGATAAGTCAAAAATCCTTCAATCCAAGATTCATCTTAGGGAATTTCATCCCGAATCCTAAGTAGGGATAAATCAACGCCTAACACGCATTGCCGGTTTAGTCTTTTACCAACTGAAGAAGACACTAGAATCCAAGTCTGGGGAATTTTATCCTGAAGCTTAAGTAGGGATAAGTCAATGCCTAACACACATTACCAGTTTAGTCTTTTACCTATTGAAGAAGACATCAGAATTTAAGTCTAGAGAATTTTATCCCAAAGCCTAAGTAGGGATAAGCTAATGTCTAACACGCGTTGCCGGTTAGTTCTTAACCGTAAAAAGAATGAAAGCCCACATATTCAAAATCGTGGCAGGTTGTTATTAATAACACCACAATCCACACCTTACACGAGTGGGTAATTTTATCCTGAATCCTAAGTAGGGATAAGTCAATGCCTAGCACGCATTGCCAGTTTAGTCTTTTACCAATTGAAGAAGACACCAGAATTTAAGTTTGGAGAATTTTATCCCGAATCATATGTAGGGATAAGTTAACACCTAACACGCGTTGCCCGTTTAGTCTTTTTCCAATTGAAGAAGACACCAAAATTCAAGTCTGGGGAATTTCATCCCGAAGCCTAAGTAGGGATAAGCCTGCGTCTAATACATGTAGCCGAGTGGTCTATTCTCGTGAGAAAGACGAAGCCTATGTATTCAACATCATAGCACCAAGTCTAAAAGAGTTTCATTCTTTTAGCACAACATCACGTGCGGAACGGGTTTAGGTAATCCGTATGCTAGCACGATTCAAACGGTAATCGGTAAAGGCTCATCAAATCTGTTAATGGCTGGGGATTAGCCAATAACCCTAAGGTCAACGCCTACCACGCATTGCCGGTTTGTCTCTTACCCTTAAAAGAAGATGAAGTCTTTGTATTCAACATTATAGCACCAAGTATGAAAGAGTTTCATTCTTTAGCACAATGTCACGTGCAAAACGGGTTTAGATAATCCGCATGCTAGCCCGATTCAAATGGTAATCGGTAAAGGCTCGTCACATCTGCTGATGGCTGAGAGATGGCTGAGGGTTTGACAAAAATTCTATAAGTATTGTGGTTGATTATTTCAAATGAAATAAGAAATCATAATAAGCAACAATAAAAAGGAGGAAAGAAATTTATTGAGTTGAGTCTCTCAAACAAAGAAATTGCAGTTATTCAAACATCAATTCTATGGTGAAAGATTTGTTCTTCTAACTTGGACAACTAATCATTGTAAACTTGTTGGAGCTCCTTCTGCAACTCAGCCTTGAAAGACTCCTCATTGGCATTCAATATCTTCGCAGCTTCTTCCTCAAATTCAACTAGCTTTTGTTCTGAGTGCTCTAGTTTCTTAGATATGGCATTTTGAGCTTCCTCTTCGTTGATCCTTATCAGCTCCAAGACACTTAAGTTCTCTTTCTCCACTTGAAGTTCCCGCCTAAGCTGCGCTATCTTGGCCTCGCTGGATGCAATACAAGAATGAGTGTTGGTTAGGGATGTTGATTTCTCGACAAGTACGATCTTGATCTGCTCTACCTGATCCGCTGTATTTGAACCTCGAGTCCGGTAAAAATGCAAGCATCACGCCATGCTTCAGATGAGGTTCCGCTTGATCGGCTATATAGGAAGAAACACCTATTGCCTTTAAATCTTGTAATTTCTGAAGCTTGAGTTCTAGACAATCAAGATCATCGGCAATTGCCTTGGCTAACTTTGGGTAACCAGCATCCCTTATCAAAACTATTCTAGGGCTGAGGACCGGCTTGAACTGACAAAGAGAAAGCCCACTGTGGAGAATCTTGTAGATCATCGTGTTTATGAAAGAGAAGAATGAGCGGACCTCCATACATATAATAATCCAAGCTGGGTCGTCGTCTGACATCAACGCCCTAGCCAGATCATGGAGTTGAGATGTAAGCCTTACAAATAAAGGGATGGACATTTCAGAATCTTAAGTCAAAGACCGGCATAGACATCCATAGCTAGATAATCCGTACCTACATCCATCGGTATAGCTTCATGGTTTAACGGGGCTATCGGAAGAGTAACCGTCATTGATGCACCAACTACTACAATTGTTCTTGCGGCATGTTCATCAGGCACGGCAGCTGCCACAATAACAAAGTCTGGAGGAGCCTCAGAATGAGGAGCTGAAAAATGAGCCTCAGTAGGAGTTCCCGCCAGCAACAGAATGAATTCCTCAGATTCATCAAATTATAATTATATTAGTCAAAAATAGCTAGTCCTATAATTAACGAGAAAGAGAACGCATACATATAGAGAAACAAGCCTCAGTATTCTCGGGAATTGTTGGCTTAGGTGATATATCACCGGGAAGGTGATCATCTTGGGGAGAGCGACATATCAAGTTGTCCATGGGGGTGTCTACAAGCAGGCCATCTGCATCAAAGTCCTCTATCGAAAAATCTGACACAAGAGAACATAAGTGAAAGAAGCAGAATCAAGAACCTGTGATCAGCTAAAATGGCTCACCTCCTACAGTGGAATTAGTCTCTCTAATCCCAGTGTCCACGTTTGCTTCCTGTAATTTCTCTAAAAGAGCAAGAAGCATAGAGACAATTAGGGAAGGCACGAATTTCGAGTCATTCAATTCCCGTACTTGCTAACTAAATGGGCTATTACCAATGATAGATGTACCTAGATTTGCTGAATCAGGTCCTACATTAGTAGTCTCGCTTATTTTAACAGCTATTGTAGGCTCTTCTATCATAGTCCCGTACACCCGTTGTGTGAAACTGGGTTCGTTGGGAAAGACGAAGTCGTGATCAGGAAAATCAAAGCTGGTCTCCCCTTCTCCATATCCTCCTGCACAGAAATGGAGAAATATGAGCCTTGAGTTCAAGGAATTAAATGATCAAGGGGACTACATGGTGGTTAGGTATTACCTCCTTCGCCGACAGGATCATCACCAGCCAAGTCCATCTCAAAAGCTCGCGGGTCCGCACCGGCTTATGGGCTAACTTTTTCCACTTAACAGCTTGAGTCCCAACTTGAGACTTCGCCCAGAAAGAGGAGTGAAGTCCCTCCTCCTACTGTCAAACCCAATAATTCTAAAAGAGGAAAGAAAAAAAGGGAAAGGAGGTATCGACAAACCTATCCCGAAGTCCTCCTCCTGAGCTTCATCATCTGCATGATCTCCTCCCAATATATCTTCGCCAGAACTAAAGGCCCCCTCTTCCTCCTCATCTATTTAACGAGTCTTTCATCGCTTTCTCTGTAACTGAGCGGCCTTCTGAATCATCTGAGTATCAGCTCGGGAGGCATCTTTAGCTGCCAATTCTACAATAGGCTTCACAGGAACGGGTTCATTTGCTGCCAGCAACTACCTGCAGCATAAGAACGTCAGCTCCAGCCGACGCTCAGCACTCGGAAGGCTGAACCTAGTACCAGTGCGCCCTGTCACGCTCTATAACCATGCTCGAACGCCGTCCACTAATTCGCCTTGAGTCTGAAGTTGTCGATTCAGATTTCTGACATAAAGTTGGTCATAACCAAACTGGCGGGTAAATCAACATGGTAGATACAGCTCTATAAAACACTTATCTCTTACCCGGAATGTTAGGTAACCCGGTCTAATGCTAATCAGCCAATTGAAGCAGCTAATATCAAGAGAGGTCTGGCTCACCCTCAGCCTCTCCTCATCAATCAAAGACTCGCCGTACTAACTAGAGAATTGCGGGAAGCATCTGGAGAAAATCCAACTCTTGTGAATCTGTAGTTGCTTTCTTATTTCTGAGAATCCTCGCCCCTTCTATCTACAATTTTCTGATAATTGTAGTAAGGGGGTGGATTGATCTGAGGTGCCCGGTGCTGACATCATATCTGAACGGTGAAGGACGAACCAGACCATCAGGTAAGTGTATGGGAGCTCCACCTTAGCAAGAGGAATCTAAGTCGACAGCTCACCCTCTCCCTGAGTGAAGGCACTGACTATCTGTCGAAGCCCACGATGAATGTTGGCCACCATCACTAGAAGGAGAGAAAGTTTCTTCTTATAAGCAAGCTGAACTGCAGGATAAAGCACTTCTAATGGCAAAGCATCTCCAGACTGATACAGTACCACGTACGTCTTCAACCAGATTGCGAGGTAACTGGCTAGGAGAGTCATCGGCTGAATCGACTTTACTGCATGCCACAAGAATGTCTCGAATTTAGTCCCTATAGGAAAACCACCCTCGGTGCTACTAATGGTATAAGAGCGAGCTCTGGATTTCCCGATTAGTTCGTTAACCTCTGAAGGAGTGAGCGGTGCCAATCCACAAATCACCTCGCCGGAATTGCTTTCCAGGTGTTTGAACAAGTAACTTGCGAACTGCTTTAGGCTCACTTGTGACTTGGTCCTCTTTGCTAGTGGCTCAGCCTATGCCAAAGCAATATGATAGTGGCAAGTAAGATCCCATAAAGTATCATAGCGACGGGGCATGCGATCCCTCACCTGACTCAACTTCCGATCTGAGGGAAAGTACTCCTAGTATAACATCTTCCCCATGGGCAAGCCGAAGACTTGATTCATCTCATGGAGAGCTAACCCTAGCTCCCCATGCTTAGTCAAGAAAGTGTTCAAATCTGGGTCGTAGAGCTCTGACAATGCAAAGAAATGATTGGCACTGATCGACAGCCCATACATGGTGGCACGAATCGCTGCATGTAAACTTTTATCACAATATATCCGTAAATATCACAATATCGCATCTACTGTAACATATAAAGATGGAAATATCACAGAAAATATGTAAATATCACAATATTATGCACGTATCACAGGAAACTTTTATCTGTCACGTAGTATACGTAATTGCCACAGGTAATATGTAAACATCACATAAACTAAGTAATTATCACATGATTTATGTAAGTATTACCTCCTCAACTTCAATGACCATGTCTGCTCTATCATCCTTAACTTCTTCTATTTTTCCCTTACCTTTATCATCTTCTTTCTCTGCCTCATCTTTTCTCGCTATATCTTTCTGAGGCTGAATAAATATCAAAACAATAAATGAAACTTTGATAGTGAATGAACGAGCACATGAAACAAGAGAAATTCTTTTACCTCATCATCCTTCTATTCTCTTTTTTTTTCTGTTCAACAAATCTTTTTTCAATATCGGCATTAATGGCCTTCGTATCAACGCCACGTGAGACAAGTTCTTGCTCATAGGCTTTATCCAACATTGACAGCTTTTCATAAGCTTCAGTCTATATTAACAATTAAGTTTCAATGTCACATATAAATATCCCATATAAATATCACATATAAATGTTAAACATTTGACAGTGAAAGAAGGTCACACGTAAATATCACATAAACACTACATCTATCATAATAAACTGGTAAATATCACAGGGGATAACCAATTGGTATGGATAACAATGTACCACAATTCACATGTAAAGGTCACAAAAAATAGGTAAAAGTCACAAAGTAACACTTATTATCACAGCCATCATATAATTATCACATGAAATAAACAATAATCACATAAAAGACTATTATCACTATCAAAATGTAAATATCACATGATAAGAGTTAAATTTGTCTCACCAATTCAACAGTCGATTGACTCCCTTACTCTTTTTTAACTCTTTTCTTTCTTAAAGAGTTTTTAGATTCCAATTTCTCCTCTCTTTTAGCCTTTCTTTTTGTAGGCTCTTGCTTAATCTCCTCATGGACTTACCGCGGCATATCTTGCTCCGGTAAGATGTGGATTGCGGCTTCTGACTTTTTAATAATCATTGAACTCTGCAATGAACCCACTTTCTTACCTTCTACAGTCCAATTTGTCATGGGTGGTTTGGAATCGTTGACTATGACGTATTCCTTGATATTTGTTATTTCATAGTACCATAGCTTCAAAACAGCAACATTCAATTAATAAAGTCAGCATATCAGTAGCATATGTTACATGTTAACTTCATATATCACAAGTTAGAGACATATGTCACATATTAACTACAAATATCACAATTAAGTAATACAAATAAGGGATAAATGTCACATGTGGGGGACAAATGTCACATATTAGGGATAAATATCAAATATCAGTATCATATATCACATATAGACGATAATTATCATAAATAATAGGCAAATACAACATATTAACCATAAATAAGATAAATAACTCACCGATAGCAAGGGAGTGCAACAACTGAGGTATGTTAGTCCCTTTTTAGCTACCTTGGCAGCTTTTAGAGACTCCCACAATTCATTGTAGATGATGGTCACCCCTAAGAAATGATCAAATGCATCTATCCGAGTCATATACTTGAACATATGCCGCGGCACGTTCATTCTAGCTGTTGGAGTCCATATCATTGAGTTGATACAGTATTTGAAGCATAACAAAATCAGAAACCTCCGATTTCTTTTTCGACCCAACTAGTTTATCCAATAAGGCCTCAAGGTAATCTCGACCACTCTTGTAAGCATCTTGTTGCTTATTGTTGAAGTATGTACTGCATATCCTCTTCGCCGTATCGCAATTTCCTTCCGGTTTCTCCCCTTCATCCTTGAACCGGGTTTGATTTTGCATCCCATTCACATCAAATGTGTAGGCCTGTTTTTTCCCTGTTTGACTATCCTTGAAAAAAAACTTTCTGGTAGCCAAATCTAGATGATCTATCAATAGCATGATCGTGGCTTTGTCAGATGGAATTGCTCCAAAACTAATATAGTTTTGAAAATTGGAGGA
>JBAKGM010040656.1:0-18224 GCA_037177215.1 Asparagus racemosus
TTGGGCTTCAATAATAGGTAGAAAATAGAAAAATTGAGTAGATTGGGCTTTTATTCATTATTTTCACCATTAACCTGTAAAATAAGATAAAAACAATTATTAGTGGTGTATTTATTTATATAAAATGGATTATAAAGGCATTAAATTGTAATTAAAATGTGATTATCAATGATCTATACAAACAACGCCAAAAAGAGCTCGTGCCACATACGACCCCAAATGGCGAGGTTTTGTGGGTCCATCCGGACCTACTTGAAGATGATCAATGGGCAACCTCCTCTTCATCTAAGAAACAGTCGAGGGGAAAGGGAAAATTATTCCATGCTACTTCCGCGATCTTGGAGGGTAACGACGAGCAGATGGTGACATTCCAACTGCCCGACGAGGAACCTAAAGTCCACACCACCAGGAGCGGGCACGAGTACAGGTACAACTACGTAGAAGTTCCTGACCCGAATGCCAAGACGCTATCAAAGTTGGGGGTACCAACAATGCCCTTCACTCGCGCTAAAAAGGTGCAGCAACATGCAACTGCCAAAGAAGCTACAGCTAAGTTGAAAGAGAAGCAACCAAAGAAGGTTCAGCTCCCGAAGCAGTCTCGGTTCAATCACCTGATTGGAGTAGACAAACCGAGAAGCTCTAACTCCCATATCAATTTAACGTAATGGCTCAGCTGGCCAACATACCAGCAAGGACCACTCTCTACGAGCTTCCACGACAGTCCAAAGAGACCCGGGAAGCCCTACAAGAGGCCTTGGCTGAAACTGAAGTATTCCTTACTCAGATCAAGCTAGCTCCTGAAGAACCGGAGTTCTCAGCACAACACTGCAACCTGGCTACCAAGCACCTCCCCTGCATCACCTTTACCAAGGAAGACATACAGATGAGGAATTCCAAGCATGATAGGCCATCATATTTCACTGGGTACATTGGCTCCATTGTAGTTAATTAGATCCAAGTTGATCCGGATTCTGCTGTGAGCATCATGCCCTTGCACCTCATGTACAGCCTCAGAATTCCTGCCAGTAAGCTGGCATCAACCGGCACAGTGATCTTCAGATTTAACACCAGCGGGTCTCGCCCGCTTGGTAAAATCTAAGTGAAATGCCAGATGAAAGATTTGAAGTCTGAGATCATGTGTTATGTGATCGATGCTGAGACTTCCTATAACTTATTGTTGGGTCGACCTTGGATTCACAATAACCTTATAGTTCCCTCTACTCTTCATCAGTGTCTCAAATACGTAGACACAAATAATGAAGTCAAGATGGTGTTCACGGACAAACAGCCATTTAAGGGGATGGAGAATTATTTCACTGATTCTCTCCTCTACGGTATGAGTTCGATACTGAATCATCGGCCCAAGGCACGGACAGCAGTGGGGAAGCTGATATCGAGGCCGGGCTTGATTATGATGGTGGTTTTGTTTTGAATAACATTATACCCCTTGTAATCAATCTTGACGATCAAGAATCATCGGATGAAGGCTGTAATTGGCAACTTGCTGACGAATTAATAAAAGATGATTTAGAGTACCCGTTGTCTTTGACTGATGTAATGACAGGTTTATACAATGATCCTAACTTGCACCTACCAACACGGTCGTCGTGCATAACACAGAAATTGTTCCAAGACTCTTTTGGGACAACACTTATAATCCCACGTAGATCAAGTAGTGAAAAAGACTTGGTCTTTGGAAAAGGAGATACAGTTCCAACATCGAATCACTTCTTGGAGGAAGACGTCAAGGGCAACGAGCTTATACTCCACGCATTCAGATATAGTCTAGAAACACTAGATATCATGGAGAAGTGGGGGTACAACTTGGCGCAAGGGGGAGGTCTTTGCTTCAGACGAGGTCCTCAAGTCCCGCCCAAAGTGGCATATGTCCCAAGAGGGAAGCTGGATAACTATTATGCATTCAGAAGGGGATTGGAATACGAATCCTCCTCAGAAGATGAATACTCTTGGTTGATTGACGACCACCTACCCAATGAAGGAGATGGACATTCTTCTGATTCATCTAGTTGGGATTCTGATGTCAGCATCGGCGAGGCCTTAAAAGCCTTAATGTCAAATATGGCTATTGCTGACCCTACCACCTTAGAGGATGATGAGGAGATACCAACATGGGAAGACCTATGGATTCATCACCTCAACATGCAGTACGGGAACCGGTTCAAGCAAAGAGAACCCCCACCAAAGATATAGTTGTCCAAGTCAATATGGGCGACGAGGCTAATCCAAAGCCTATTTTCATGAGCGGTAGTCTTCTCCCAGAAGAAAAGGAAGAATTGATCGCTCTTGTTATGGAATATATCGACGTGTTCGCTTGGAATTATGAAGATATGCCAGGGCTCGACCCAAACGTGGCAACCCACTGCCTTAATATCAAGCCGGATGCTAAACCTGTCAAGCAACATCAAAGACAGTTTCATCCGCAAATTATGGAGGCAATCATGGCAGAAGTGAAAAAGCTCATCGAGTCAGGCTTTATTATAGAAGTACAGCATCCGGACTGGGTGGTGAATATTGTCCCGGTACTGAAGAAGAATGGGACAATCAGGATCAGCGTTGATTACAGAGACCTGAACGCCGCGTGCCCAAAAGATGATTTTCCTCTCTCGATCACTGATGTTATCATCGACAACACGTGGATTCGAGAGAATGTCCTTCATGGATAGCTTCTCGGGTTACAATCAGATCAAGATGCACCCGGATGACACCAAACTGGCGTTCAAAAAACCCCTCGGTATTTTCTGCTACACAGTCATGCTATTTGGTCTGAAGAACACAGGCACCACATACCAGTGGGCAATGATGAAGATTTTCTAGGATCATCTTCAGAAAACAGTCGAATGCTACGTCGATGACTTGGTCGGGAAAAGTCGCGACAAGAGTGTTCACATCAAAGATCTTAGAACGATGTTCGAGCTTATGCGGGCTCACCAGCTAAAGATGAACCCTACTAAATCCTTCCTCAGAATGTCTAGTGGCGAGTTCCTCAGCTTTGTCGTCACTAATAAGGGCATCCATGTCGACCCGGATAAAGTTGATATATCATAAATACTCTGTGTTTTGAGGCATTTAGTATTTTCTTAAGACTTCTGTTAATAGTGTGTGACCATTAGTTTATCTCTTAGTTTTATCAATAAGGCTGTCACAGACATGCTTATTTATACATTAGGATGATTCATGAAGAAAATGAGGTGATAAATCTTGATGCTTATCAAAAGGAGTCTAAAACTTTTAGGACATAACTTACTACTCAACTTACATGTGAAGGCTGAGAAATGAAGAAGAAAAAAAAGAAAGTTAGATGCAAACGACGCGGAATGTCTTTCGTATTTTGGGGGTAATGATGTACTGATGATCGAGGAAAAGTATAAGACAACCTATGTCTTTATGGTGCGATAATTATGATGAAGTTTTTTTTTGACAATCTAAAATTAATCTTTATCTTTTGTAACTTTTGAGACTTATAATGATGATGACGAAATGTGTATTTGTGAAAACTTCATTTTAACTTTGAAATGTTAGCAGTTATCTTATAATTATCTTCCAGTTATCGTATAGTTATATCTCACAATAAACTTAGATAAATAATGTAATATTCAAGAGTCATATATAGAATCTAAATTATAAAGTTTACAAGTAGTTGATACCAATAAATCAAACAAACATCTAAATTGTAACATTTAATTGATAAGTGTCAGAACAAAAGAAGACAAAAGTAACATATAATAGCCAGAAGTCCCAAAATAGTTTCATATGGAAACATTAGTTTGGGATAGGGATTGTGCATGTGGCATGGTTGTGTCCTTCAGCACGATACCTTGAGCGTTTAATTGGACGTCTATTCTCAAATCGATTGTTAATGCATCTACTCTTTTTTCTTCCACATCTCTATGTGGTCTTTGGGGGAAGTATTTCAACTATTTTGTTAGTGACCTCTGGCTTGTTATAATCTGGAATAGGAAAGAGGATTGGTTTGTGACTTCTCTTGAAAGCTTCAGCTGTCATGAACCAATCACAGTAGTGGTACACATCTCTATGCATAAAGTTAATAGCAGCACACATACATTTACATGGTATTCATAACACATACCATAACACATACCATGCGTGACATGTACATGTTTTGTGTCCCAAACAACTTATACTAATTTTTTTTATGTGATATCTTAAAAGTTCCAGCTACCGAATGCAAGACTTCAAGAGTACTTTCCTTCTTACAATTTTCTTACCGAATTCTTTCCACTTTAGGACATAGATAAATATTCCATTTCATTGCAATCTACAATGAGTACTCATTCTTTCCATAATTTATATATGAATGTGGTCTACCGTATCATGGATGAGAAGTGTTCTCGCCACACAAATCCAACTGTTGAAAGATTGAGCAATATTAGAAGCGATATGACCATAACTATAACAAATGAATGTCATAAGTGTCAAATTGTAGCTAACAATAAATAACAATTAACAATCACAAAGGATATATGAATATAATGGATAATGTCTAAGTATCACAAGCCTTGATTAACCCTCACAAATAAGGCTGTAATGTCACATAAATGATATACCTTATACCTAAAAATGTGAAATTCGCCCAATTTTTTTGCTCGGACTTTGTGGCTACTTGATATACTTTGTAACACTAACCAACCTCGTATCTCGAATTTATACGGATTCTGATGTCGTTGACCGCTTTGACCGAATGTCCCAAAATGACTACCCCATATACAGGCTAGATCAAATCATTCCCTGGAGTTTAGACTCAATTTATGAAATCAACAAAGTAAACCCAAGAGTTTGGAGAGCTTAGATTAGAATTTAAGTGGGAAATTAGAGTGTGTGGCATTTTTATACCTATTAAGAAGCTTAGAAGAGGGGGAATTAGGCTATAAATAGAAGGGTTCACTCTGCTAAAACCCTAGCCTCATTTTGGTAGCCCAAAAATGTGGGAAAACCCCTAGAGAAAGAGAGAAGAGAGTGGAGATAGAGAGGGAGTGAAACTTTTGAGAAAGAAGATGATTAAGGGAGAGAAAAGAGAGTTAAGATCAAACCCCAAGCCATAGATCTCACCAAGATAACTATCTTTCTGTGCTCTCCTCTTTTCTTTTCAAGCCTAGGCCAAAGTTGATATTTTGATTCATTTACCTCAAATCCAAGAGACTAGCTTTACTTGTTTCATCGGAGAAAAATTGAGTTTGCAATTGATATCTCTCTAGGAAAGTACTCTACCTCTTCTAGTTTAGATTAACACCTTAAAGCATTTGTTTTAATCATGTATAGCTCTTACTGCATATTTAATCCTTGAGTTTGCTCAGATCTATCTAGTTTCTCTAAAAAAATTTAAATTTGGATAATACCGAAATGTTAAGATTTCTCTTTAGATTCTTGATGGATTGAACTGAAAATAATTGAAATAATAATAATTATGAATCTAAGAAATGGGTAATCTCTGGAATGTGGACGGTCAAAGTATAAGGTAGCAAAATTTGATGAATCGCTAAAAAAACTACATCCTGCCTAGTTGAGCGCATGCACCCACTCTTGCCAGAGCACGCAACCGCTCACGTAGCAGCCACGTTCAAGAGGATTGATCATGCCACTTATCCGACATGATGTATGAATGAGTGCACCCGCTCAACAACCAAGCGCATGCACTCAACCTACAGTTTGTCGGTTTCTAATTATGTGCATATTTTGAGATTCTAACTTTTGATTTCACTTCCATCTTCTTCTTTATCTTCCTTGAAGTGAAGATTACCAATGGCTAGGGGTATTTGTATGTAGTTTGACATATTGTGAAGTTTTATTGATTTTCTAAAATCCTCCCTAAACTAGTTTTCTAGCATATATGCGTATTTACATTTTAAATGTCCAAATTATATTTTATGAGATTTTGTAAGTTTGGTTGTTAGGGATGTTGTGAGATAGCAGATATCACAGGCTTAGATGATTTTAGGTGGTTGTCTTTATTCTTACTATACATGAAGGAAAAAACCCGTATACTATGGATTTTGGCCAAATTATGTTGGACCAAGACTTTTTTAGCTTACTTGTGCACGAGTCGTGACTCAGTTTATGTTATCATGTTGCCTGGATGTGATATTCAAGTAATTATACTTGTTCAAGAAATTTTTCTATTTAATCTTAGTTGGATATGTATTTGTTTGACTTTGTAATATATCTATGGCATATCCCCACAAATTTTGGATCTTGTTTGGAAATTTTCATTTACATGAGTTATTAGAAGAGATAATGCAGTTGGATTCATGATTCAGGTTTTTGTCTTCTTTGAGCACCCAGATGTAGAGAGCACTCTGATTGAACACTTCATCAATATCATCTAGAGGGGTATTAGGTGTCATGATATTATGTTGTCTACAAGCTGAGATTCTTGGGACTAGTGTATGACATTTCATGTATAACAAAACTAAGAAAAAGTAATCTGATGGGTTAAATTTTGAATGACTGAATTTTGGGAGATATGTGGTGGTCATTCTTGGTAGACTTGTTGGTTTGTATGGGAGGGTTTGGTCAGAACCAAAAATCATTGGATCCCATGTGACTTGTGCATAAACTCAGCGAAGGTCTTTCCAATTAAGATACTAGTTATGAGAATCTTAATTGGATTGAGGAAGAGGTATGTGATATGAATTCTATCTAGTTAAGATTCAGATGAGTTGTTTTTCATGAGTAGTTTTACGAATGGTCAATAGACAGCATGTTTGGATGTATACTTTTAATTTTTTGCTACTTTCGCTGTAATTTGTAATTATAATGTTTAGGACGTTATCGACATCTTGGACAAATGCATTCCTTTCGGCCATTTGGTCTGTTTTTTCTCTTCGGATATCAATGTTGAAATCTTCATGAAAATATCCTTCAAGATGTACTCTATCTATATTTATTTTTCATTTCTTTTCTCTCTCGATGCTTGCTATGGGTTGCTTGCCTGATGACATCTAGATTTATTTTCTTCTTTCTTCTTCCAAGTTGTGGGAGAAATTAGTAATGGATGTGATTGTGTGTCTAAATAGTTTTACCCTTCCAAGATGTTAATGAGTGGTTACTTTTATAATTTTACCATTGTGTTCAGTTTTTAGCTTAGAAATCCCACTATGCTTAGTTATGTATAATTGTATCATCTTGATTAGAGGTATTTTGCCTAGAAGTTGACTATTGTCCACTTGGCCTACCTCAGTTGCATAATTACAATTTTACTCTTGATTTTGCAATAGTTTAGATGGATGATGCTTAATTACATGCATGAGGACCTGTTTGACCAAGTTCTCATGTACATACTGTCGACCGAGTTGCGTGGCCATATTCGTTGCTGGAACATAGGGCATGACAATGTTTTTATGGTATCATAGCCTTGGTTTTGATGAGCGGACCTCACACGTGGTCATGTTTGGTGGATAGATTTTAGCTGATCATGAACCCTTACTAAGTCTGATGGATTAAGTTGACCTAGAGTCTATATTCCTGATTTTGGCCATTTGTTCATACCGGACAGATGGTATTGGTTATAATAACTTTCAAGAATGTAGTTCGGGCGGGTTATATTTAGGAAAGTTACCAAAGTGTTAATCGAGAATAGAATAGAGTGTGACCAATTCGGGTATGTTAGTGAGAGCGCGGATAAAAGAGTGAGGTGCAAATTTGACAAAATATGAGAGCCGAATCTATGAATTGAGATTTGAGGATACTAGTGATTTTGATAAAATTATTGGATGAGGGTTCACGTTGAAATTTTATGAAATATTGTTGAGTAGATTTGGTGAATTTCTTAATTTTTAGTAGGCCCCGTGAGTAGATTACAGCAATAGTTGTGGGTATGAGATTGACAAGTGTAGTAAACTGAGAGTAGTTATAGTTGAATGTAGGATCTAATCCATATTTTGTTATCGTATCTATATATAGTGCTGGTAAGTAGGAGATATTTGATTCTATGAAGTGTTCACAATTTCTATGTCCACACAAACAAACTTATGAACAAGATAGTATAGAAATAAGTATTCATTTGACAACATAATGAAATATGTGACAGAACATGTTTTCATTTATTATCATCAAAGAACTTACCTAGACAAGTTGTAGGGAATTAATACAAGTTTTTAGGAAAAAGGCTCAAATAGAATTTAAGACACGACACTTTTTCCTCTGCAATCTAGCTGAATGCAATCTCGACTCTCAACCAACTAAACCATATCCACACCCTAACCTACAGAGTGACATACTCGACTACTGCAGAAAGTAAATCCTAGTTCTACCATGAGAGATCTCTCCATCCAAGTTAAACCACCATCGTCTTCGGTCATTAGGGTTCCACCCTAAGGATGACCACCATCATCATTGGGCCATTCTTGGTTGTAACCACCCACAAAACCTCCATCACTCTGAGGCTGCCAAGTAGGCCAATCGTCATCCTGACCCCTGCTCCCTATACCATCATAACCAGGCCTCATTGTGACCTCCTCCTCAACCTCCTCCAACTCCCCAGCCATGGATGTGGGAAAAGAAGGAGAGGCGACATCCTCCATGTTCCCACATCGGAAATATCCCTAGATCTTTGTGAGCCACTAAATGACTCGATGACTCCTTCTCACCTCTTTTATAGATGCCTATAGCTCCTTCTGTAGCATCTCTGTATCCACCGTGACCCTCTCCTCTCTCCTTGGCGCCTAATCAATTGCCTACCACATCTCGACGGTGATAGGAATCCCAGCCTGGGAGCTTGAACTAGCATCCCCTCCAACAACACTCGGCCTTGCCAGTTGTAGACACCAAAAAAAACTCATCTCAATCAATTAATTGAGGGTAGTTCAAGAGATCAAATGTGTTATCCTTAACAATTTAACTCCAATGCAAGTGGAGATGCTTCACTACAACTCAAACAAGGGAGCACATACGCTCTCACATCTTTTGATGATCATTGGTGCCCGCCATTCAAACTTTAGTCTATTAATGCTGTTACTTGCTCAATAAGTCTTGAAAGCAAAGTTCAATTTGGGGAAGCCTACACCTCACGCAATTAATTAAACTCAAATAAGAGGGTACATACACCCTCACCTTGTTTGATGTCTCTTACACAATAACTCAAGAGGAGATGCATATACATCCCCTATAACTCAAATAAGAGGGTACATACACCCTCACGTCATTTGGTGTCTACAACAAGATAACTCAAGTGGAGGAAAATATACCTTCACTTTTATTAAAAAAAATAAAGGAATATATAACCCCACTCTACATAACACTATTTGAAATACCATCTCGATTTGAGGACATCTTCATCTAAATCAAAATATGAAGATATAGGTCCATGGGATGATCAACCTCTACCAAAATTAACTTATAATGAGGGACCTACATCCTTTCACTTCTTCGTTGAAGAAAACTAGTGTGAGAGTACTCACACACCCACTCTCTTTAGTATTATTATACCAGATAGCGAGTGTCTACAATACTAGAGTGAGAGAACCTTTGTTGTCATGTTACACCTTGAAGATCATGAATCAATATAAGAAAACATTCTCTTACTTTGATTATACACACACACACACATACCAAAAATCATCGTGTTACTTATATTCATATAAAGCCCGTGATTTGAGAAGCTTGTGATTGAATATATGAAAACAAAGATAGTGGTAGAAGATAGAGAAATAAAGCGGGATAGTCATGTGAGATTTGAAATGGCAAAATGATGATAAGCCAGGTATGGTAAGCAAATAATACACGTAGTTTTGATAAGGGGTTACCATATCTCCCCTACCCATCTCTTTGTGACAACTGGTGATCACTTCCCTCTGGATTTTCCTATAAATAGATACATTCTTCTCCATCGGAAGGGACGTGGATAGACATTAAGAAAAACTCAAAGGAAAAAGACAAAAATTATAGGAGAATACAAGGTTCTCTCAATTTTTCTTATAAGGGAGGAGGGCTCTGGATATAAGACTAGAAAACGATCCCCTCTACTATCCCTATTTAAAACATGTTAGATATATGATATAAATTGTACCAACAGAATATTCGTTGTACTGCATTTTCTTTTTATGTGATTTTGATGCTTGCTTAATGCTTTTCTTTCTATTAATCGGGGGTTTCTTTTAATAAGAGTAATTAACAGGAAGAAATAAATTTCTGGAAGAATGCTACCCTCTTTTTTAATCAAAGTGATGCAAATTATATCTAAAAAGGAAATATTTAGGGAATGTTCTACTCTCCTTGAGATTGGTGACACGACCTCGTCAAGGGGAGATTAGCCTACCAAAATATGATTTCTCCTTAGATGGATACTAGCACCA
Organism: Asparagus racemosus; assembly: GCA_037177215.1. Taxonomy (NCBI): domain Eukaryota; kingdom Viridiplantae; phylum Streptophyta; class Magnoliopsida; order Asparagales; family Asparagaceae; genus Asparagus; species Asparagus racemosus. Next base: position 10,329 of record JBAKGM010040656.1, read on the forward strand.
CTTTGAATTTTTTTAAAAAAATGCTCGCCGACATTCTGACATTTCAAAGTTTTTTGGTGACAATAATGGGAGTATGCTTTTCCCCTCATCTTTTAAAAAGCAGTTTTCAGACAACATCATGTGCACAAAACACCCAAAAAAACTCTCTGTGCACAAAGCACTAAAACAATATATTTGCATTCATTATTCACAGGTAAAATGGAAAACCATGTGAACAAATCAAATAGCACGACTTAAAATCTCTTGCCCACGTAAATTGGTGCATTATGGGTACTAATGCCAGTGGAGATGACTATGATGGACAATATTCCTCAATAAACACCATGCCCTTAATTAGCATCACTCCTCATCCCTCAACCCGATCGTCTTGTCCACCCAACACATGTCGAGGCAGATGAGGATGGATTTTCTCATGGGATGCTAGAACTATAAGGAAAAGGATGCAGAAATCACCCTTAGTCCTAGTTTCTATTGCCCCTATTGCTAATGCTTAGAAGCCCAACACAAATATGAGGGGTACCCCTGACATCTTTAACCATGAGGGTCCTAAAGATACTCTTAATAACAGGGAGAAACTATCCACCCTTCCCATTGAAAAGGGTAAGGAAGTAACGGAAGAAGGCATGGATTCCATTTCGGCTGAAAGGGGGCAATATATTCCTCAAAGGCATTTATCTCATATTGGGTGCTCGCTGCACATGAAGGCTTTTGGGCCAACTTTTTATGATTGGGAATACCCTCATATCCAACCTTCTAAGCTTCAACAATCAAGGGGCCTGTAAATAAGAAATTTTTTCAAAAACCCAAGTAGGGTGATGTCCGCCTCAATGCAACAAGTGCAAGTTAATGATCCCCCAAAAGAAACATCAGAGCAACATTTTGTAACTCCCTGTTCCATTCTCTTTGGGGGACCTAGAATGAGGGCAAGACAAAATGATGCCCCACGTTCTTAGCACTACCAATTCTATTTGAGAAAACCTACAAGTTATGAGTCTAAATATGGTTCAGCTATATACTTTCGGAGCCATGTGTCAAGGCAAAATGAAGATCACTATGAACGGAGAAAGTCTCCTCCTTATCATTTTGAAAAATCAACTCATCATGAGATCGGAGCATGGTATTTCTTCGGACATCATAAGCAATGTGTCATGCCTCAAATGAAATGGAAGACACTCCTCCTCATCAACATTATGAAAGAACCCATAATAAAAACTATTATTATCAACAACCACCTCACCAGTATAAACTAGTATTAACCCTAGGAGAACATCATTAGTGACAAGTCAATTAACTGCTAGAGAGTATTATCTGCTACTACAAGATAAGGCAGCCTATGATCTCTCTCTTAAAGATAGAAGGTGATCACATTTTGTTTACAAAAACATTTATGTGAAATCACTATGGTGCCTAATCTAAATAATTCTCCTCCTAATCATGTCATGAATACCATGCTTGTTAGTGTGGCTAATGAAGAATATTTGTATTTTAAGAGGAGATATAGTATTGTACCAAAACATTGGCCTATGACAAGAAGTCAATCTAGGTCAGGGTCTGTATCTCATGAAGTTGAAAACAATGGTAATGAATCATCTGCTTCTTCTTTTTCTTATTCTCACTCTAATGATACCACTAGTAGTGTAGAAAAAGAGTATGAACCTAATTTACTAGGTGCACAATACGTTCTAACAACTGATAAAATGTCACTTGAAGAAGGAGAAAAAAGCTTGATAGTCATGTGAGATCTGAAAAGGCAAAAAGATGATAAGTCAGTTATGATAAGCAAATACTACAAATAGTTTTGCTAAGGAGTTATCATAATTCCATGCCAATCTCTTTGTGACATCTGATGACAACTGGTGACAACTTCCCTCAAGATTTCCCTATAATAGATGCCTTCTTCTCCATCGAAAGGGACATGGACAGACATTAAGAAAAACCCAAAGAAAAAAGATAGTATAGAAGCATACAAGAGAATACAAGGTTCTCCTAAATTTTCTTATAAGGGAGGAGGCCTTCTGGATATAGGACTGGAGACCTAAGATCCCATCTCGTCTCCTTATTTGATACATGTTAAATATATGATATAACTTTTACTAACAAAATATTTGTTTTACTGCATTTTCTTTTTATGTGACTTTGATGATTGATCCATGCTTTACTTTCAAATAATTAGGGAATTCCTTTAAAAAGAGTAATTAACATTAAGAAATAAATTCCTGGGTGCATTCAACCCACCCCATTTCAATCAAAGTAATACACACACACACACACACACACACACACACACACACACACACATAATAGAAGGAGGAAATACTTAGGGATTGCTCTACTCTACTTGGGATTGGTGACACAACCTGCTCAAGGGGAGATTAGCCTACCCTAGTATGATTTTTCCTCTGATGGATACTAGCACCACTTTGAAAATTTCTTTAGAAAAATACATGTTGGACATTCTGACGCTTACCCCAATGTATAATCCTCCTCTTCATCATCATCCTCACTGTCCTCCTCCTTGGTCTCTACTACATACTTTCTCTTCTTCTTCTGACATCCCTCCTCATCCCTGAGAGACATCACCTTGACCACTATCTTATCTATCGGTGGCAAAGACTACACAACCTTGGATAACCCATTTAGTTGACTCTTGAAATATGCAAGGATCTGCATAACCTAGTTATCGTGTTGCATGTGTCAGGAACCTATCGCTACCTCTACTATCCCATCAAACACGAAATTGGCCAAGTTGATCTTGTGGACATGGATCAATAAGAAGATCAGGAACAAGTTTTGATCAAGAGATTTTCAGATCCCACCCTTCTTCGAATAGATGCTATGGGCCACCAACGTACCCACGATATGAGAGAGGGGTTTTAATCTCGATAATGTTGCCTAGCTTTAATCTTCCCTAACCACCCTGTGCTCCTCGTCTACTATGTCATGGGTAGCTAAATCCTACACCACCTCATTTCTTGCCTCATGGTTAAACAATCCCATAGCTTCCACGAACGGCACCCCTAAGATCCTGTCTAGGGCTTCTCAGTCAAACTCCACCTTGATCCAACCCACCTCTATCAAAATCTTTCTCCGATTGATCCACTAGTAGAAAACAAGGCATTGGTGATGGAGTAATCCATCACCAATGCCGTAAAACTCATCACTAATGGGCGCTAGTGACAGGTAGGCATCCATCACCAATTCTTTCATCGCCAATGTACATTGATGATAAGGTAATCCATCACCAATGCACATTGGCGACAGACAAGCATTGGCGATAGATAACAAAGGCGATGAACTTACTTCATTTACAACCCATTTGGTAAAATATTTTTTATGTATTTCAACGATTTGATTCCATGCTAATGTGCTAGTTATTTCTAATTGCAACTCCTCTAAATGCAGGCTATTAGGTATTCTTCAAGATTTTTAGGTTGTACAATATGAATGCATGAGCCTATTTCAAGTCCAATCCATATAGTCTTTGATCATCTTGGAACTTCTATAGAAAGTGTCATCTCTATTACTAATATGTGCAGTTTCTTTTATATGTACACCACGCATATACCGAGAGGCAAACATCTGATATTCATTTGCCATGTAAAAGTCAGGAATTGAACCCTTAGATGAGCCGGATTATGCACCATACATTTCAAGAACCCAAATATCTATAAAAAAATAATATTTGTTAGTTATCAAGTATAAAGCAGTTACCTATTATTTAAATGTTAAATTGAATATTAATTAACCTCTCTATGGAATACATCCAACGATAGTTAACTTGATAATATGTCAGATGGACCATGACTATAAAAAATGATGGAGGGAAGAATATTTCCATTTTGCTGAGGGTTTCATTTATTTCTACTTCAAGTGCCTTAAAATCGTAAACATTGATAACTTTGGAGCATAACTTTCTAAAAAGTTCACAGAATTTAATTATAAATTTTGTTACTTCATCATCATCCATGTTGTTATGAAGTGCCACCTGAAGCAATTAGTGAAGAAAGATTTGATAATCATGAGTCTTAAGTCCTAAAATATTTTGCTCTTTAACCTGGACATTAGTTGAAATATTACAGCAATAATCATCCAGCGACTTCACTAATTTAAGAAGCTCACAGAATCTCTGTATCTCAATTTTTGACATCATAATGCAGAATGAAGTCACCTCAAATTTGCCATCAGTGACTTCTCATGATTGTAGATCATGTTGGATGTTCAATGCATTCAAGTCTCATCCAGCCCTTAAATCTTCCTTTGATATCTACCTATCCTGTAGGAATGTAGACAATAGATTGTCGCATATATTCTTTTTAATATGCATTATGTCTACGTTGCGTCGAATTATGAGCTTTACTAGTAAGGGAGCTGAAAGAATATACTAAATTTTATCCATCCTGTTGGCAATTTCTCAGCTTCTATGTTGTCTAGATTATGCAGTTGTCCCTTTCGTTTCGATGCCCTCTTCATGATGGAAATGAATCTCGGAGTGAGAATATCCTCTTTTTCATATTCGTTCTTTCCAAAATTGACCTTAGGGCCTCCCTCAAACAACTTTATAATCTTATCTCTAGTTATTATACGCGGTTTTGCTCTTTTCTCTTCTTGGCCATTAAATGTTTTCCACCAGTTTTTACCCCTGTAGTTATGTCCCTTTCATAAACATCTTTTGTTAAATGAAAGCCTGCGAAGTTTGGATTAGATATAGCACAAGCATATTTCCCATTTGTAGACCAATTGAGGATATTAGTATAATCTGCAAAATCATTAATTTTCCATATAAGAATACCATGGAGAATGACCGACTCAAAGGAAAATGCATATATGTTTAAAACCCCTCATCCCAGAGATGTTTTAACTCATAATTTAACAGCTCCATCAGCACATCTGTGTTGTTACTGGGTGAGCGCTTGCCTAGTATCAACAATGAAAGGATCTTATACAGTTTCTTCGTACAAAATCTAGGTGGCAAATTATAGGGCATTAACACAATTAGCCAAGCAGACCAACCTGAATTCATTATACTAAATGAGTTGAATCTATCGCTAGATAGATCCAGTCTGACATTCCTGTACTCTATGGCATGCCGGGGAAAAGATTGATCTGCACGCTTCCATGCCTTTGCATCAGCTAGTTTATATCACCTATGCATCCTTCCTTATGACACTGCATAACTTTAGCTGTGCTTAGTCATATATAGCCGTTATAACCTAGGTACTAAGGGAAAATATCAGAGCACCTTTGCTAGAAATTTCTTCTGCTGCTACACCGACTCATCTGCCTTTCATGTTGAAGTGTGCGTATGCTTTTTCTAATGAGACAATCCACACTTTGGACATTCCTTGAGTTTATTGTTATCCTTATAGTACATGCTACAATTATTAGGACACACATCAATCTTATTGTAATTTAAACACAGAGTGCGAAAGATCTTATTTGCATCATAACTATTTTCTGGTATGCTATTCTCTCTATTTAGTGTAGTAAATTAAGAAGCATTTAAAAATATTTATCTACCATTCTGCAGAGGGTCCTAATACGTATCAGTTGAAGAATAAATGACTATCTACTATACTCAGTGCAGCTGTCGTATAGATCCTTTTAGTTATTGATAATCATATTTTTATTATATTTTTATACCCTCATTATCTATTTTATTTAAATAAAAATATCACTAATAAACATATTTTATTTCAATTTGCAGGTTAATGAAGAACTAATGAATAAAAGCTCAAAAAGTACTCAATTTTCCTTATTTTTAACTTTTTATTGAAGCCTGGGATCAAGCCAAACAATCTACAGAAGTCGAAGAAACAAGGATTCAATATGAAAAGAAATCAAGTCAAAATCATGCTCAAGATGATTAGCCATAAAGAAATAGTGATATCTCTCAGTTCGAAAGGCAGAATTTAGCATATAATATATGAAAATTGCCTATCTCGACGAGATGGAGCTATTTGTATTTTTAGAATTTTACAATTCTAATTAGTTGGTAAACCGATTGGCCAATAGTTTGGTCAACCAATTGGTCAACTGATTGACGACCAATTGATTCGTAACTAACTTATTTCATGGCTAAGATTTAATCCATGGAGCCCAAGTTAAATCCAATAGTTCTTGTTGCTTGTTGTAATCTATAAATAGGGGTAGAGAGTAAGAATTTGAGTGTGAAAAATTTTATAAAAACTTCATTTGGAGAGGAGGGTTACTCTTAATTGAGAATACCTTCTAAAATTGTAACCTTTTATTGCAATTAATAAAAGAAGTTTTTAACTCTTCATATTTTTCTTTTCTTCTCTTTATTTGATCATGAAGATGAAGATAAGATGCAGATGAAGATCAAGATGAAGATTTGCCTTCATCAAGAGGCTAGAACCCTCTTGGAATGTAAGTTTTCTCTTTTATCTTTTAATTTCTTGTAATATTTTCTTTTCTTATTGTTAAATATTCATGAAGCTAGAACCCTCTTGAATTAGATTTATTTCTTTGTAGAGTAGATTTATTTTCATGTCTTTATTTTCTTGCATTACTTTCTTGCATTTATTTTGTAGTATAGATTTATTTTCTTGCATTATTTTCAAGAGGCTAGAACCCTCTTTGTAATTAGTTTTATTTTCTTTCTCTCACTTAGAGGCTAGAACCCTCTTTGGAAATAGTTTTACTTTTCATTCTCTTCTTTTATTTCTTTTTTTTATTTTCTAAGATGTGGAACTAATTCTTATAGGAATTCTAAACTTGTATGAAACTAGTTTGGTCTTTTTTATAATTTGTAGATTATTCTCTTGTGCTAAAAATGATCATGTTTAGGATAATCAAATAGAGAACTAATTGGTAGAAAAAGAATTTGATAATATATACTTATCTTGAGTAGTTTGATAGGTTATGCTTATGAATTCTAGAATTACTATCTACTTGTTGTTCTTTTCATGAGTATTAATTTTACTTGGATAATAATTTGATAGGTTATGTTGGGCGCACGCCGGTAGCGTATATCCGAGAAACTATGACAAACAAGTAAATAAACTAGGCAAGAACACAATAAAGCAGTAAAGACACGAGATTTATGTGGACCGGCAAGTTGCCTACGTCCACGGAGCAAGGGGGAGCATCGCTTTCTATCAACTGTAGTGTAGTCGACTACTGCTTTAGAGTAGTCGACTACTAAGTAACAAGCCAGAAAACTGTCTTCCTATCGACCGCAGTGCAGTCGACTACTCAAGTCCTGTAGTCAACTACTCTGCCTAAAAACTGTCTGCGCATGTTTTCGTGCATGTTCTTCAATTCACCATCTCGTACACTATTTGATACACCTCAAATTATGGACGACCACTAGAAGAATATGCTGAACATAACTAGAGATCTTCATCAGCCAAACCAGGCCAATCCAGCTGCGCCACTGCACCGCGGCTACCTACGTACCCTCCACTGGGATCAAACTAATCGTAGTTTTGCAAAATAATCTCCTTTTCACCCATCACCTTCCCGAAGGGGTCATGCCCTATTGAGCAAATCAACACGGGCGGATATGAAGCAAGTCCAAGCAATGCTTAAACTTACTACTTGTGACCACCTTGGTTAACATGTCTGCGAGATTTTCATTTGCATGCACTTTCATGAGAGAAATGTCACATTCCTCTACAACGTCCCACACAAAATGATACCTGACATCGATATGCTTGGTACGAGTATGATGAACTTGATTCTTCGCCAAGTGAATCGCTCTCTGGCTGTCGCACCACAAGTCCATGCTATCCTGCTCAATCCCCAAATCGTCTAGAAGACCCCACAACCACAATGCTTCCTTCACTCCCTCTGCCACGGCCATGTACTCAGCCTCTGTAGTAGAAAGTGCCACTGTAGCCTGTAACATCGATCGCCAACTAACCGGAGCTCCAT
>JBAKGM010040748.1:0-18207 GCA_037177215.1 Asparagus racemosus
TCTCTAAGCACCCAGGCTCCCTCCCTCTCTCAAGACCCTCCTCCTTAAGATCCACTTTATGCCATCTTCAAACATCTCTCCTATCGCGTACTCTTCAAACGTCCCATCCTCTCTGTTAACTTACTGTGTTTCATCTTCTCCATCTTCTCATTACTTCATTTCTCTTTCCTCCTCCCCTCCATCTCTAAGAACCCAGTCTCCCTCCCTCTCTCAAGACCCTCCTCCTTCAAGATCCACTTTATGCCCTCTTCAAACGTCTCTCCTATCACGGACTCTTCACCCTGTTGGCGTTGAAAATCGCTTACCAGTCCTCGCACCTGACTCGTGAAGGTTGGTTCACAACCGACGAACCGTCAACCGGCGAACCGTCAACCAACACAACCGACGAAGCGGCTAACGACGTAATAACGCTGCTAACGCATCAAGCGGGTCGACGAACATCTGAATCAAGTCGACACGGCGGACACGTCGACACGATGTACACGTCGACATGACGTACACGTCGACGCGGCATACACATCAACGGAGCGACGTACCGCGGAATAAATCCGACGGTCACGTTCCAAAGCAGTGGGAAATCAGCTCGGCGAGTCGATCAGACTTACACGTCAACGCGAACATAAGCGGCGATGAATGAGCGAATCAATCGGACTCGAACGTCGACGCGAACATGAGCAACGACGAATCAACGGATCAACCGACCCAATTCCGGACTCAATGAAACCCCAGAAAACAAGCCTGAATATACGGGAACTCAGCTGAAAAGTCAGAAAAGACCGAAAAACGGCGAAACAGGTAGAAAAATCCGCCGAAGAAGCGCGTGTACTTCGGCCAATGGCTGAAGCACTTGGGCTATGGCCGAAGTGCTCGGCACATGGCCGAGCACTTGACGCGCGTTGCACCCCCCTCTCTCCTCAAACACTATAAATACACAGGGAGTTGCTCATTTGTTGAAGGTTGGAATTTTTGACGAACTTTTGACGCTCAAGCTAATACTGCTATTGTTCAAAAGTTCTGAAAAAATATCCGGATCTACGCGGGAGCGCTGCCGAATTCAACAGTCAAAGTTCACACCCGCAATCTAAGATCAGGTAACGCGATCTAACTCACCATCTAGTCTAAGCTGCGTCTTAGACTCAGGGTACCCTCTATTCTAGGCTGCGTCCTAGAATCAGGGTTCGCTTGTAATTTCTCCTCGTAGATCTCACCAGCGCCGGTTAGCTTTCCCTTTCGTGGGTTGATTCCCGTTTAGATCTGCGGTCCTAGAACCTAGATTAATCAAGATTAGGATTGCTCGGTGGTCCACGGACGTAAAAGAAGTCCCCGACATAGGCAAAGAACCCACGCAAGCGAGGGTCCGATAAACGGACCCCGCGTTTGTTCAAAAAGGAAAAAATATAAAAAGTTGTAATTATTTATTTTTTGATATTTCTCATTGTAAAAGCCTTATAAAAAGGTACGCTGTTATTTGAATTTGTCATCAAAAAATAAATTTGTAACAAGTTCTTCTGCAGATTAATGAGAATGTCGCTCACAACTGTTTTCCCCCCGAACAATGACATTCGGGGTGAGGGACGAGTGCTTCATAGAGCCATGTCTCCCTTGTCGCTTCACCCGTCAATTCAGTTATGATCAACTTTATATTGGAAATCTAAATCGGCAGCTCTGGACTCACGGCGGATTGGTGGATGGCGTCCGAGTGTGGCTATGGAGCGTGACGGGATGTACTGGTGTTAGGTTTAGCCTCCCAAGTGCTGACTGCCAGCTAGAGTCGACATTCTTATATTGCAGGTGGCTCTTGGTAGCTAACGAACCCGTCCACGTGAAGCCCATTGCGGAGCTAGTGGCTGAAGAGACCTCTTGGACTGACAATCAGACGATTCAGAGGGCTGCTCAGGCACAGAGGAAGCACTACAAGACTTGCCAACTAGACGAGGATGAAGAGGAGGTCTTCAGTTCTACCAAGGGGTCCTCAGGAGACGATCATTCAGATGACAGGGATGAAGAGGCCTTTGGGATAGGTTTGTCAATATCCCCTTTCTTTCTTTTTTCTCTTTTTTTATTGGGTCTAACGTCCACTTGAATCTTCAGGAAGGGCAGCTGAGGGGGAGGAGGAGCTTCGTCCTTCTTACGGGGCGGAGCCTGGAGCTAGGACTCAGGCCATTAAGCGAAAGAAGTTAGACCACAAGTCTGGTGCGGGTCCTCAAGCTTTTGATGTTGATTTGACTGGTGATGACCTAATCAGTGATGGAGGTAACGCTTAACTGCCACGTAGTCCCTTTGACTAATTAATTCTTTGACCTCGGGGCACATATTTCTCCATTTTTGTGCAGGAGTATATGGAGACATGGACACCATCTTCGATTTTCCCCACCATGATCTCGCTGCACCAAGTTTCTCTCAAGAGACGCATGGGTCTATGATAGACGAGTGTGAAACTAACAATGTAGGACCTGATTCAGCCAATCCAGGTACATCTATCATTGGTAATACCCTATTTAGATGGAATACGAGAATTGAACGACTCAGAATTTGTGCCTCCTCTAATTGTCTCTATGCTTCTTACTCTTTTAGTGAAATTGTAAGAAGTAAACGTGCAGACTTAGATTAGGGAGGCTGACTCCAATGTAGGAGGTGAGTCATCCGTTTTAGCTGATCACAGGTTCTTGATTCTTCTTCTTTCACTTATGCCCTCTTATATCAGATTTTTCAATACAGGACTTTAATGAAGATGACCTACTTGTGGACAACCCTATGGATGACTTGATATATGGCTCACCCTAAGATGATCACCTTCCCAGTGGTATACCATCTGAGTCAATAATTCCTGAGAATATCGAGGCTTGTTCCTCCAAAGGTATGAATTCTTTCTTGCGTTAATCATAGGACTAGCCATTTTTGACTCGTACAACTCTAATTTGATGAATTTGAGGAATTTATTTGTTGCTGGTAGGAAATCCTCATTCTGCTGCTCCTCTAGAATCGAATACCATGGCAGCTGTCGTGCTTGAAAAACATGCCACGAGACCAACTGCAGCAGTTGGCGCATCAACGATAGGTACTCCCCCGATAGTCTCTTTAAACTCCGAAGCTATCCCGATGGAAGCATGTACGAGTTATACAGTTAAGAATGTCTATGCTGGCTTTTAATTCAAGATTTTGAAGTGTCTAACCTACCCCTTTTTTTGCAGAGCTCACCTCGAGACTTCATGACCTGGCGAGAGCACTGATGTCAGATGACGACCTAGCTTGGCTTATTATCTGTCTAGAGGCCCACTCATTCTTTTCTTTGATGAACATGGTGATCGACAAGCTCCTCCACGGTGGGCTTTCTCTTCGTCAATTCAGGCCGATGCTTGGCTCTAGGATGGTCTTGATATGGGATGCTGGTTATCCGAAGTTAGCCTAGGCCATTGCTGATGACCTCGATCATCTGGAGGCCAAACTTCAGAGATTGCAGGAGCTGCGGGCAGCGGGAGCATCTTCATATATAGTTGTTCGAACAGAAGCTCGTCTAGAGGCATGACGTGACGCTCGTGCTTTCACTAGACTCGAGGCCCAGATGCATTAGGATCAAGTGGATCAGATTGAAGCCATCGTTGCTGAGACTTCATCATCTCTGGGCCACCTTCAGTCTTGTGTTACAGCGAGTGAGGCCAAGATAGCACAGCTCAGGCGGGAGCTTTAGGAGGAAGAAGAGAACTTGAGTGTCCTGGAGCTGACTAGGACCAACAAAGAGGAGGCTCTCACCGTCGTGTCCAAGAAGCTTGAGCTTTCAAGGCAGAAGCTAGCTAAGGTCGAGGAGGTAGCTACGAAGTCTTCAAGTGCCAACGAGGAGTCTTTCTAAGCTGATTTGCAGAAGAAACTCCAACAAGCTTACAGCGATGAGTTGTCTCAGCTGGAATAATAAATCTTTTGTCATAGACTTGATGTTGGAATAGCTGTAATTTCTTTGTTGGAAGGACTCAACTCTCCTTTAATTGAATAAATTTTTATCCTCTTTTTTATTGCTTACTATAATTTCTTATTTCATTTGAAGTAATCAACCACAATACTCATAGGATTTTTGGCAAACCCTCAGCCATCAACAGATTTGATGAGCCTTTATCGATTACCGTTTGAATCGGGCTAGTATGGGGATTATCTAAATCCGTTCTGCACGTGATGTTATGCTTAAAGAATGAAACTCTTTCAGACTTGGTGCTATGATGTTAAATACATAGGCTTTGTCTTCTTTTACAGGTAAGAGACTAACTGGCAACGCGTGTTAGGTGTTGACTTTAGGATTATTGGCCAACCCCCAGCCCTCAACGGATTTGATGAGCATTTACCGATTATCGTTTGAATCGAGATAGCGTGCGGATTTTCTAAATCTGTCCCACACATGATGTTGTGCTAAAAGAATGAAACTCTTTTAGACTTGGTGTTATGATGTTGAATGCATAGACTTCGTCTTTCTCACGGGAATAGACTGTCCAGCTGCATGTATTAGATTTAGGCTTATCCCTACTTATCCTTTGGATAAATTTCTCCAAGGTGAATTTTAGTATCTTCTTCAGTCAGTAAAAGACTAAACTGGCAACGCGTGTTAGGCATTGACTTATCCCTACTTAGGATTCAGGATAAAATTCTCCACACATGTAAACCGTGGATTGTGGTGTTATTAATAACAACTTGCCACAATTTTGAGTATGTGGGCTGTCATTCTTTTTATGGTTAACAACTAATCGGCAATGTGTGTTAGGCGTAGGCTTATCCCTGCTTAGGATTCAGGATAAAATTCCTCAGGATGAATCCTGGATTGAATGAGTTCTATTGAAACGGTAAAATTGATGTAGGAGAGGAAGAATTTTTTATTCTATCTCCCGATGCTAGAGAGGAAAGATTTTATATCTTATTTCTAGGTAAAGATACACCTGAAAGAAGAGAGGAAGGATTTTATATCCTGTCTATTGCTCCTGGAGAGGAAGAATTTTATATTCTATCTCCAGTGCGGATGTGAGAAAGGAAGAATTTTATATTCTATTTCCCGATGCTAGAAAGGAAGGATTTCATATCCTATTTCTAGTGTGAAAGAGGCTAAAAGTGGGATCTCCACTTCAAGATTCTTGAGAGGTGAAACTAACAGTGGGATCTCCACTTTAAGAATCTTGAGAGGTGAAACTAAGAGTGGGATCTCCACTCTGAGAATTGAAAAGATTCAGATAATTTTCACTTTTATAGGATTCACTATCTGATCTAGGATGATTTTCTCGTTTATCAAGATGAAATTTCAACTTCAGCCCGAACCCTAGGAAGGCATGACTGAAGAGGAAAGGATAGAGCCCTTTTGTTTATCACAAAGGTAATTTTATACTTGGAGAGGAGGAATTTTATATTCTATCTCCAGTGTGAAGGAAATTTTAAGTGGACCTCTTGTTCGTGGAAGGAATCAAGAGGAGATTTTGCTAGTGGATTGGACCAGAAAGATTTTTAGTAGACTCGCCATCAATGAATTTGATCAGTGAGAGATTTTATAGTAGAAAAATAAATTTTGGGTTATCCTCAAGGAAAACAGGTGAAATATTCTATGAGAAACTTCCCATCAAAATGGGTTATCCCAAATGTACTAAGGATAGTTCTTTTTCAGGAGACCATTTATCGGCATTAATTGCCTGTCACCATTTTGGGTGATTAAACGATACGCACCGTTCGAATAGACTGTGTCTATCACAAACGGTCCTTCCCACTTGGGTTAAAATTTACCCTTTTTGTTAGAATTGAGAATTATCAGTCGTCGAGCAGCAAAGACCAGATCTCCTTCCTTAAAGCTCCTCTGTCGCATCCTCTTGTTGAAAGCCCTCGACATTCTCGCTTGGTAGAATTCAATGTGTTGTTGAGCTTTTAGGTACTTTTCATCCAACATCTCAAGCTCTTCAAGGCGTCTCCGATGTTGTTCTTCCACCGTCATTGCCGTTGCGAGGGCGATACGAAGTGATGGAATTTGGATCTGTAATGGGAGTACAGCTTCACACCCGTATACAAGAGAGTAAGGGGTAGCTCCGGTAGGCATGCGTATCGTGGTGCGATATGCCCAGAGTGCTTCTCCGAGTTTATCATCCCAATCACGTTTGTTAGTCTTCACAAGCTACTACAAGATCTTAATGATTGCCTTGTTGAACGCCTACACTAATCCATTTGTAGCAGGATTATTAGCCGTGGATGAGACATCTTGAATCTTAAACTTCTCGCAAAATCTGATGAAGGCATTGCTGACGAATTGAGGACCATTGTCATGTATGATCCATCTCGGCACGCAGTGTCGATAGATGACATGATGCTTAATGAACCTGATGACATTGTTGTTCTTCACTTCTGTAAGCAAAATTGCTTCAGCGCACTTGGAGAAGTAGTCAGTGATTGTGAGAATGAACCGATCACCTTTAATCGACGAGGGAAAAATAGACCCACAATGTCCATCCCCCAAGTCTCGAACGACCAAGATGTAGCCGAAGGATGCAAATGTTCCGGAGGTTGATGCATGTAATTCGCGTGAATTTGACATGCGTGGCACATTCGAGCGTACTCGATGGCGTCATTGATCATTGTTGGCCAGAAATATCCCATTCTTCTGATACGGTCATAAACTTTGGGACGAGGCTGGTGTGCTCCACACTCTCTTTCGTGTGCTTTCTTAAGGTGACTTCTTCCACTTCTTTGTTCGAAAGGCACTGGAGCAGTAAGCCATCGTACTCGTGATTATATGACGTCTAGGTCTCCACATTATAGAAGAACCTCGGCGCTCTTCGTCAGATCGATTCCCTCCCTTTTGCTTCTTCGGGTAAAATGTCGTGCAAGACGTAGTCGATGATGGGAAAGCGTCAATCCCGGGGCTCCAGTTCAGCTTGGGTTGTGTACACCTCTTTGATGACCACCCCCTTGTGTTCCTCCTCCTCATCATATATTGGTACAAACAATTGATGAGTTCTCACAGTGACTAACTGTTTCGTCTCAGGAGGTTGCGCCAAAGATACTGCTAATGCTGCTAATGTGTCCGCGTATGTGCTCTAGAGGCACGGAATATACTCGATGAAAAATTCTTTCAAACGAGTCCGCCATCTCAATAGTCGCCTGGTGATACGTACAGAATCAAATCTAGGTTCTTGACTTTATAGTCCCCACGGATCTGTCTGACTATGAGTTGGGAATCCCCAAAGACTTCGAGATATTCGACCCCCAACTCCTTGGCGAAACTGAGTCCAATAAGTAACCCGTTGTATTCAGCCACATTATTGGAGCACGGCTCGGTTAGCGAGTAAGCCCGAGGTATCACATGCTTTCTCGGGGAAACTAAGACAACTCCAACTCCAGAAGAAATCTTAGAACATACAGCGGTACTTGCCACATTGGTTGCTCGAGAAGCTCTGTCAAAATATAATCGTCATATTTGTTGATGTGATGTAGTGTAGACTTCGTGAGTTTCATCTGGCAAGTCGTCATATAATTCAGCTGCATCCATCGTTAGGTTAGTTGCTAGGACATCGCAAATGGCCTGACCCTTGACTAACTTCTGTTGCTTGAAGTGCAGGTTGTATTGAGAGAAGAGCAAGGCCCATTTTGCCAAACGCTAACTCATAGAAGCTGGTTGTGTCATGAATATTTGGACTGGATTTACGTTGGAAATAACAAAAATCATTTGTCCAACTAGGTAGTGCTGCATTTTTTGAATCACGAACACCAACGCAAGGCACTACTTCTCGATCATCGGATAGCAGGATTCAGCACTCACTAAAGTCCAGCTCAGATAATACACTACCTATTCGTGGCCGCTGTCATCTTGCAAGAACAAAGTGCTTAACAAATGGTTTGTCCCCTTGGTATAAATCAAGAATGGTTTACCTAACTGCGGTGCAACGAGAACAGGAGGATTCGCTAAATATGCTTTGATATCTTCGAATGCCTTCTGACAAGCGTCATCCTAAACAAAAGATACGCCTTTCTTGGCTAGTTTGGAGAATGGCTGGCATTTTCCAGAGAGGTTCGATATGAATCGCCGGATGTAGGCTAATCATCCCTGTAACCCTCTGAGTTCTCTCAGATTCTTCGGAGGTTGCAGTTCTTGTATCGCCTTCACTTTATCTCGGTCAACATGAATACCCCTATTGGTGACAATGAATCTCAGGAATTTGCTGCTAGACATTCTAAGGAAAGACTTAGCAGGGTTCATCTTCAACCTATGAGTTCACATGAGGTTGAATACTATCCTCTGGTCTTTGATGTGGTCATTTCTGTTGCAACTTTTCACGACTAAGTCATCGATGTAGCACTCGACCGTTTTCCAGAGATGTTCCTAGAAAATCTTTGTCATCACTCGCTGGTACGTAGCGCTTGCGCTCTTCAGGCTGAACGACATGACTGTGTAACAGAAGATACCGAGGCGAGTTATGAACGCCGTGTATTTTGCATCATCTGGGCGCATCTTGATTTGATTATAACCCGAAAAGCCATCCATGAAGGACATTCTCTCGAATTCACACATATTGTCAATGATGACATCGGTGATTGGAAGGGGAAAGTCATCCTTTGGGCATGCAACATTTAGATCTCTATAGTCGATGCAGATTCTGATTATCCCATTCTTCTTCAAGACCGGGACAATATTTGCCACCCAATCTGGATGCTGTACTTCCGTGATAAAAGCAGACTCTATAAGCCTTTTCACTTCCACTATGATTGCTTCCAAGATCTGCGGACGAAACTGTCTCCGCTGTTGCTTTCGGGTTTGGCATCGATCCTGATGTTGAGATGGTGCGTCATCACATTGGGGTCAAGTCCTAGAATATCCTCGTAGTTCTAAGCCAAAATGTCGATATATTCACTAACAAGAGCAATCAACTCCTCTTTCTCCACTGGAGAAGACTGCTACTAATGAATATGGGCTTAGGGTCTGTTTCATCACCCATGTTGACCTGGGCCACCTCATCCTCGCTGGGGGGTTCTCTTTGCTCGAACCGGTCCCCACACTGCATATTGAGGTGATGGACCCACGAGTCTCCCATGTTGGTATCTCCTTATCGTCCTCCATCATGGCGAGGTCGGCTGTAGTCATATTCGACATCAGGCCCTTGAACGCTTCGCCGATACTTGAGGACCTCGTCCGAAATAAAGACCCTCTCCTTGCGCAAAGTTGTACCCCCATTTTTTCATGAGGTTCTGCGCCTCTGGACTATATCTGAAGAGATGAAGGCCAGGCTTGTTGGTCCTCCCTCAAAAAGTGGTCCGGTGTTAGAATCCTATCTCCTTTGCCATAGACCAAGTCTTTTTCGTCACTTGTTCTACCCGGGATGACTAATGTTGTCCCGAAAGATTCCCGGAATTGCTTCTGTGTTACACAAGATGACCAAGTCGGTAAGTGCAACTCATGGTTATTGTATAATCCAGTCATCATATCAGCAAGAAATAATGAGTACTCTAAATAATCATTTATTGTATTGTCAGCAAGTTGCCAATTACAACTATCATCCGACGATTCTTCATCATCAAGATTGACTACAAAGGGTACAATGCCATTTATGACAAAACCACCATCGTAATCAAGCCTAGCTTCAGTGTCAGCTTCCATGCTGATGTCTGTGCCTTGGGCCGATGATTTAGTATCGGACTCATTACCGTAAAGGAGAGAGTCAGTAAAGTAGTTCTTCAACCCCTTAAATGGTTGCTTATTTGCGACCACCGTCCTGACTTCATTATTTGTGTCAACATATTTTAGACACTGATGAAGAGTGGAGGGGACTATAACATTATTATGAATCCATGGCCGACTCAATAATAAGTTATAGGAAGTTTCTGCATCAATCACATAGCATGTGACTTTAGACTTCAGATCTCCCATCTGGCACTTTATCCGGATTTTACCTAGTGGCCGAGACCCACTAGTGTTAAATCATAGATCACTGTGCCTGTAGATGCCAGCTTACTAGCAGGAATCCTGAGGCTATACATCAGGCAGAGGGGCATGATACTCATAGCGGAACCCTGATCAACTTGGATCCGGTTAACTTCACTGGAGCCAATGTACCCAGTAAAGTATAGGGCCCTATCATGCTTCGAGTTCTTCATCTGCATGTCTTCCTTGGTAAAGGTGATGCAGGGGAGGTGCTTGGTTGTGAGGTTGTACTGTTGGGCTGACGATTCTAGCTCTTCGACACTTGGCTTGATCTGGGTAAGGAACACCTCGGAGTTAGCCAGGGCGTCCTGAAGGGTCTCTCTAGTCTCTTTCGACAGCCGTAACAGCTCGTATAAAGTTATCCTCATTGGGATGTTAGCCAATTGGGCCATGACATCGAAGCAGTATGGGGAGTTCGAGCTTCCCGGTTTGTCCCTTCTAATCGGTCGACTGAATCGGGACCGCTTCGAGGCTTGAGCCTCTTGCTGTTGGGGTTTCTTCTCCTTCGACTTAGCTAGTCCTCCTTGGCGACCACCTACTGATGTTCTTTTTCCACACGCGTAGGAGGAGTTATCACCATTCCTAACTCTATTAGCGTCTTAGTGTTTGGGTCAGGAGCTTCAAGATACTTGTACTTGTACTCGTGTCCACTCCTAGTGGCGAAGACATCAGGTTCCTCTTCGGAAAGCTGGAATGTCACCATTTGTTCGTCATCCTTCTCCAAGACTGCTGAAGTGGCATGATATAGTTTCCCCTTGCCCTTTGACTTTTTCTTGGACGAAGAGGTTGCCCACTTATCATCTTCGAGTAGGTCGAGGTGAACCTAGAGAATCTCGCCATTTGAGGTGGTATGTGGCACAAGCCCCTTTTTATGTTGCCCGTGAGGATCATCATTCACTATCTTCATCCCTACTTTAGCAATGGGTTCCAGTTGAAACCAAGTTAGAGACACTGATCCGAAGCTGATGGATATCGCATTCGCTCCCACCTTCTTTTCTTTGGACTGCTTTGGGGTAGTGACCCCTACATCGATCAAGGCTTGGATTTTATACTTGAGATTGTAGCACGACTTTGTTAGATGGTACACCGCTCTGTGGAATGCACAGTACTTCATATCTGTGACCTTATTGGCCTCTTCCTGATTCATGATCGGCGGCAGCTTGATCTTATTGTTCTCCAGGAGGTATTTGAAGATACCAGGGACCTCATCCTCCTTGAAGGAGTAGACTTTGGGGAACCTCGAAGCGGAGGGTTTCCGTTGTTGCGGCCTTTGCTACCATTGGGGCTGCGATTGCTGCGGCGCTCGCTGTTGTGGTTGTTGCTGTGGCTGCAGCTGGAACATTTGGTTTGCGACTGCTGCATTTGCTTGCTCCTTCCCTATACCGCGTGGCACGAAATTCTGATTGAGAGCATCTGTCACTTGCTGGCCTCTTTCTACCTTCTTCTTCTTAAAGAACCGCTCGGCTTGCTCCCCACAAACCTTCAAGTCCTTCCATGTCTTGGATGGCACCGTTCCCATTGCTTCTAGTATATCCAACGACAGGTTGTTGTGGTAGGTCTGGAGAATGAACTCCTCAGTTGTCAGGTCCTGACAATTCATTGCCTTGTTTTGGAACTACTTGACAAAGTTGTCCATAGTTTCTCCGTCCTTTTGTTTTCATCTAACAGCATCCCAATGGATATCTCGGTGTCGTCGTCAAAGAAATTGGCAAGGAAACTAGACTCCATGTCATCCCAACTGTTAATGCTCTCTAGTTTGAGATGGCGGTACCAATCAAAGGCGGCTCTCTGAAGGGTGCCAACGAATGACCGAACCATCAGGGCTCATTACCGAAAATGACTTCCAAGTAGGACTTGAAGTAGATCAGCTGCTGAGTAGGTGAACCCTTCCCGTTGAACGGCGTGAAGTTTATTAGGTTGAACTTTGCTAGATATGGGATTGATTCCCACTCCCTTAGATACGGACATGGTATACCCGTCTTCTTTACCTCTTGAGCGGAAATCAAAGAGTTGATCTTACTCTCGAGGACCTTTATCTTCTCATTCTCAGGGATGACGATGTTGCCATTGGCATTCTTGAGACTACCCCTCGCGTTCCGTTCATCAGGGGGATTATTGGCATTACAGCCTTCATCCTTGTTCGTGTCGCTATCTGTTTGGTCAACGTTATTGCGACAACTTGATTCACCCTGGCGATTTGTCAGCGCTTGGATTTGCTGTTCATGCATCTCTCTCATTTTCTACATGACCATCTCCATTTTGAACTTAAAGTTCTCCTTTTGCTTAGCCATAGCTTCTTCTAGCATCTTAGCCACCTACTTTACATTGATCATGAGCGCCTCACGGGGTTGTCCATCGCTGAAAACTGTGTTATTAGAAGCAATCACAGAGCCGGTGTCTGACACTTCATCTTCTGAGGGCAACCCTCTCTGCACGTTGCCATAGTTAGGCTGTCTGATAATTCCGGTCCGCAACCGATTTATTCGTTGAGATGTCCCGGGGATGGCCCGTGTCGACGTCTCCTTGCCAGTCATGTTAATAGTGACTCTTGGTAATTCTTCGTCTTGCAGCACAGATTTTCTTTCGTGGAAGCATCTTGACCTAGGTCTTGGCATTTTGGATTGGATGTGACTCTTGGTATTTCTTCATCCTTTGTGGGCGAGAAGTCTCAACGGGCTCTTGGACTTCAATACGCAGTCCAGTGTGGAGAACTGCAGGGGTGTCCTTGTTGTGGTGGAGGTGAATGTGACCCCCGATGCCGTGGGTTGTCCGGGGCCTCTTCAATGGGCCCAAGCGTTCCTTGACTGGAGTCTTGCCTCGATCGTTGTGCGACGGACCGAGGCACTCTATGACTTTTGTCTTGCTCTAGAATGTGCCTACGAGATCAGCTGAAGCAGGAACAAGCTTAGCTGGAGGTCTGTATGTGACCGCTAGCGGTGGCCTCGGCGCTGGGGTGACCTTACTTAGCACTGGGGTGACCTTATTCAGTGCCGGAAGACCATTTTCAGATCACTCAGCAGTGGCTGTGGTGGGGCGCTGGACTTTGGCCTCCAGAGTCGGCGCATCTTTGGTGGCTTCTTGGCCACTTCCTTCTCTTTAAGCATTAGGGCCTCCTGGACTAGGGCCCATGCGCGTGCAAGGAGTGCGAGGCACTTTCGGATGCGCTCCTCAAGCATTGAGCGATTCCGTCTGACGCGGACCTGCTCACTTGTTGGCGGCTTGGAGGAGCTACCCACCATCTGAGGTTGAAACCTCTGACTTGTTCTGGATCTTAGATCCGCCTCATAGCGGATCCCATCCACTGACTGGAGGGCCTTAGCGAACCGACGCGCCATGCTTTGGGGCTGTCTATGTCGGGCTCTCTTTGAGAGTGTAGGCACGCCTTCGGCGGTCATCCCCGACGCCGAGGGGATGGAATCTACATATCTGGCCACTTTAGGGGCCAAAGAAATGTCGCTACCTACAATTTTGACAGTAGCGGGGCTAGAATCTTCTTTCTGGGACTCTGAATCAGAGGCCCAACGGATCTTCCTTGCAGCGGAGATCATCTTGAACTTGTGGGGAGAGGAGGATCTAGACGAGGACGAAAGTTACTCCTCGTACTTCTGTTGGTCAAACTCGTATTCGACCTCTTCAATGACCGGGATCTGTATCTACGGCTGCGACATGACGATCTCTTCATTGAGACCATTAGCTCCTACTGTGCTCGCCAGCTTGTTCACGAGGAAAGAGGGTCTGATCTTCATTGCTTGTGAACTCATTACAGTTTTATGCAATTGCAAATGAATTCAACAAAACAGGTGCCTTTTTATAAGACTTACAACGAAAATCAAGAAAAATTACAACTTTCTCCTGAACAAAAGCAAAAGCCCATTTATCGCGCTCCTGCTTGCATGGGACCTTTGCCAGTGCCAAGGTTTATCCATGGACCACCGTGTGATTAGATCCAGGTCAAGATCTACGCGATCGAGAGAACTATTTCACAAAGGAAATAGATTGTCTTAAGTGAACGAGATCAACCATGCGAAAACGTTACTCTTCTCAATATCAAAAACAAAGTTATGACTCGGAGGGATGCACCGTAGATCTAATCTAGATCTCCTCAAACTCCCTTGCTCGATGCGTAGGCCTTGCTAAATCTTTAGATCTGTGTCAGGAAGAACTCCAGAGTTGTGGAAAATAAGAAATCCGGTGCAAAAGAGTCCAGCCTCTGCCAAAAATTCCTCAGCCCTGCAAATGAGACCCTCCCCTCTCTATTTATAGGCAAAGAGAGGAGGGAGTCGACTTGTGGCTGAGACACCTAGGTGGCTCGGCCATGGCCGAGACACCGCGCGGTGTCTCGGTTGTGGCCGAGGTGCCAGGCATCTCGGCCATGGCCGAGCCGCCTAGGGGGCTTCTTCCGGCATTTTTTTCGAGTCTAATTCATTTTGTCGTGTCGATTCTTGAGTTCGGATGTTTGTTTTACTAATACTAGAATCCGATTGGTTCAGTTCTGTTGATTCCCTCGGCTGTGAGGCTTCACCGTTGAGTTCGTGTCTTGTCGACTCACTTCATGCATTTCGTTGACTGGCTTTATGCATTCACGTCATCAGCTGTTTGCTGTTGGATCACCGTTGGATTGTCGGATGGTTCACCACACGTCAACTCCCAGTCACGAGTTGGGTTCGGGGTCTTATAGGCAATTTTTGACGCCTACAATACCCAACACTTATGAGATACACAAATAGCAAATGTAGTGTACATGTAGCAAATTGAGATGGATGGGTGGGAAAGCAACTGATGTCCAAAATTTATGAAACTAGTGTCATATAATTTTTACCTGTGTCTAGTTTTTAGAACAATAGGTGGTTAGCCAAATTAATACACATATCTCAGGTTATACACAGATATGCAGGACATGCACAAACTGTAGCTGTAGGCCATTTAGCTGATTCAATGGCATGATTGAGTGGCCAAATGATATCCAAAATTAGTGAAACAAAGTTTATGTTGTTCCCATACAAGTCTAGTTTTAAAAACAAGAAGAATCTCCTGTATTTAAACTTCGTAAAGGAAGTTACAGTTTAGGCTTGTATTAGAACAGAAAATACCCTCACAACTTTCTAACTCTTTCAGGTATAAGTCATAATCAAAATGCAAAAATAATTATGATGTATGCAAGTTAAAACCCTAGTTTTAAATCATAAAATTTTCTTTATTCAAACACATTAAGAATATGAGAAGCAAGCAAAATATCCAATAATGGCAGACTACATATTCTGTGCACATATATTGAATTAAATCATAAGTTCGGACCAATAAATGATCTCAGAATTAGAGAAAATTAGACTCAAATGAAAGATATGAAAGTATGGTTTTATAATATGTAATTATATTAAAATTTTGACTAACGATAACAAAGATATATTTTAGGCTCTTGTGATCTGTATAAATATCACGTGATACTCTATATAAATAGTGCCTCCATATCTTCAAGATAAAAATCACAGCAGCCAATTCCAAATCATGAGTGGGGAGTTCTTCTCATAAGGCCTCAATTGCCTAGAGACATAAGCTACCACATTTTCATTCTGCATCAAAACACAACCTAGACCTTGAGAAAATGCATCACTATATATCACAAACTTATCTGAACTCGTTTCCTCAACTCTTGAAAATGCTCGTCGCATTTCTCACTCCAAATGAACTTGGCATTCTTATGAGTCAAATGCTCCTTGCATTTCTCACTCCAAATGAACTTGGTATTCTTACGAGTCAAGTATGTCAAAGGGGCTGCTAATTGGGAAAAGTCTTTGATAAATCTTCAATAATATCCTACTAACCCCAAGAAGCTTCGAATTTCGATCACTGAGGTAGGACGTGGCTAGTTCACAACAGCCTCAACCTTTGTTGGATCTACAGATATCCCATCTCTAGTGATCACATGCCCCAAAAACACCACCTTCTCCAACCAGAATTAACACTTCTTGAACTTCGCATACAACTGCTACTTTCTTGCAGTTTGTAATATGATTCTCAAATGTTCTTCATGCTCTTGGTAACCCTTGGAATAGATCAAGATGTCATCGATGAAAACTTTCACAAATTGATCTAAATAAAGTTAAAATATTTAGTTCATCAAATCCATAAATGCGGCTGACACATTAGTCAGTCCAAAGGGCATCACCGGAAATTTATAGTGAACATAACGTGTCTTGAATGTTGTCTTCGATACATCCTCAAACTTAATCTTAAACTGATGGAACCCTGACCTTAAGTCAATCTTGAAAAAATATTGTGCTCCTTGAAGCTAATCAAATAGATCATCTATCCTAGGGAGTGGATACTTTTTCTTAATTGTCACCTTATTCAAATCTTCGTAATCCATACAGAGTCTCATACTCCCATCTTTCTTCTTCACAAATAAGACCGGTGCTCCCCATGGAGTTACGTTGTGTCTCATAAATCCTTTATCTAATAATTCTTGAAGTTGATCCTTCAGTTCTTTCATCTCAGTAGGCGCCAATCTATAAGGGGCCTTAGATATAGGGTGGTTCCTGAGACCAAGTCTATGGCCAACTCTATCTCTCGGTCTGGAGGCAATCCTGACAAATCTAAAATAACATCTGGGTAATCTCTCACAATAGGTATCTCTGATAGCACCTTCTCATTCAATTGGTCACTTGTCACTCAAGCCAAATATCCACTACAGACCTACCTCAACAGTTTGGTAGCCTTCATAAATAAGAATAGGTATGTGAGTGCGCTTCTACTTTCTCCTTGGAAAACAAAACTCACACTTCCCTCTAGTTTAAGCTTTCTAAGTTTTCTCAAAT
Organism: Asparagus racemosus; assembly: GCA_037177215.1. NCBI lineage: Eukaryota > Viridiplantae > Streptophyta > Magnoliopsida > Asparagales > Asparagaceae > Asparagus > Asparagus racemosus. The sequence goes on from JBAKGM010040748.1 coordinate 16,741, forward strand.
AGTCTACAGTAGCATGATGAGATGCTTAACAATACATTCATAGGATAATATTAAAATATGACATATCTATGCATCTTAGGTCTACATTCATGGCCAATTCTTGTAGACATATGTAGCTAGGAGACTACCACCCATAGGTGTGGAGACAATTAACTCACTACTTAATAATGTCGGTGAAGTGGGAAAGCTGCTAGCAAAGTTAGATGATACAAAGGAGTGTATAGATCCAGGGTCGAAAAGTGCATGAGCATTGAAGGAACATACAAGAAGTGTACCTTCCACCATAGATGGTGATGCTTGAGCATCCTTCCTTATCAGAGCAAAGACTCTTTCTTGGTTGCTCTGGTTTTGTTGCATGCTCTATTGAGACGGAGCCTTCTGTGGTGTAGCATTTGATTATTGTGAGGCATTAGATTGAACAATGTGGTTTCCCTCTGGTGCTCGCTCAGTCATCGGTTAATTCCTCAAGGTTGGTCAATCTCTCTTGAAATGTCCAGGCTAACCATGCTCATAGCATCCATGCTGAAGTCTATAATATCAGGAGTGATGATTACTACATCTGGGCAAATTGATGACTTGTTTGGCTAATTTATTTGATTATGACGAAAGAGAAATTTTGTTATTGCCGACCTCCCAAGCAAATTCGATGCTGACTTGTCACGTGTGGGGCCTCCGTCAGTCCTTGGGCGTTTAGCCGAATTTTACTTCTTATTGCAGATCTCTTGATATTCTAGTTGGTCTTTCTCAATTTCAAACATAATCTCCACTAGTTCTGCATAGTTTCTGATCCTAAAAGAGCCTCTAGTTGCCCCCTGATGTTTCCCCAGAGTCCCCTTTGGAATTTCTTATCCTTATCAGATTCTTCAACTATCAAATGTGAAATGAACCTCGATAGTTGAGTAAACTTAGCCGCATACTCCTATACTGTCATGTTGTTCTGTTGCAACTCCTGAAATTCGATAGCCCACTTATCCCTAACACCCTCCGGGATATACTTCTTGTTCATCATATTTGTAAACCTCCTCCATAGACTCCATCTCCACCTCGAGCTCCCAAATAATGGGCCCTTCCTCATGGAGTTTTGCTTCTACAGACTCTTCCTCCATCATCTGTATCTCTAGCTCCTCCTCTATGTCATTGTGACCTTCCACCTCGGTATCCTCCTCTTCAGGATCCTCCTCCTCGGGATCCTCCTCTTTGGGATCCTCCACCTCGGGATCCTCCTCTCTAAACTACTGATGGTCAACATTGACACTCTTTAATCATAAGTTCCCTTAGTACTCTATGTAGGATTCTTAAGTTGTCAACCTGTGCTCTGATACCACTTTGTAACACCCCAAGAGGTACATAAAAATTAGGCATGACCCATCTATAATAAGAAGAGTCGACCTGCTCAATTTTTATATACACTCTTATACATATACAATAATACTAAAGAGCGAAATTAAAGTAGTATATATATCTATA
>JBAKGM010040798.1:0-18191 GCA_037177215.1 Asparagus racemosus
AATCAGGCTCTCCTGCCATAGCTCCGTGCACTTGCTGAGTGAAACTGGGCTCGGCAAAGTCGGGAAGGGGGAAATCACAATTGGTGTCGCCACCCCCAAATTCTCCTGCACAAAGATCAAAATTGTGAAGCTCGAAATCAAGGAGTCAAGTAATCAAAAAGACTATGGGTTGGTTGAGCATCACCTTTGTCGCTGACAGAGTCTTCACCAGTCAAGTCCACGTTGAAGGCTTGAGGAGCAGAACAGGACTTGTAGGCTAGCTTCTTTCGCTTAGGTTGAGCCCAAGTTCGAGGCTTTCCCCCATGACGAGGGCGAATCACATCCTCTTTTGACAATCCTGAAAGATTAAGCCAATGTCAGACCCAGTGACTATAAAAAAGGAAACAATAAGGCAAAAAAAGGAGAAGGAGAGAGTACGAAAGTTCCCCTCTTGAACTGCGACTTCTGCCTGCTCCTCTCCTAAAATCCCAATAGTAGACCTGTGGGTCTCCTCTTCACCCTCGTCTGGCTAATGAGCCTGGCGGAGCTTCCCCTATGCTCAAGCAGCCCTCTGGATTGTTTGAATGTCAGCTCGGGAGACCTCTTCAGCCCTCAACTCGTTGAGAGACTTCACAGGAACATGCTCGTTGGCCACCAAGAACCAACTACAGTATAGGTATGTTGACTCTAGCTTGGGATCAGCATTCAGAAGGCTAAATCTAGCACCGGTGCACCCTGTCATGCTCCATAGCCATGCTTGGACACCGTCCACTAGTCCACCGTGAGTCCGAAGCTGCCGGTTCAGATTTCCAACATAAAGTTGGTCCTAGTCGAACTGACGGGCAAAGCGAGAAGGGAAATATGGCTCGATGTAGCACTCATCCCTCACCTGAAAAGTGAGATAGCCCGGACTGATGTTCATCAGCCAATTGAACCAGCTGATATCAAGTAGAGTACGGTGTGCCCTCGGTCTCTCTTTGTTAATCAAAGATTCCTCATACTGACCAGAGAATCAGGGAAAGCACATAGAGAAGACCCAACCTTTGTGAATTTGCAGCTGCCTCCTTATCTCTGGGAATCCATGCCCCTACCATTTGCAGTCTTCTAACGATTGGAGTAAGGGAATGGACGGATCTGCGAGCCTTGGTTTTGACATCATATCGGGGCGACGAAGAATGAACCAAGCCATCAAGTAGGTGTATGGGAGCTCCACTTTGACATGAGGAACCTCATGTGATGGTTCGCCCTTCTCCTGAGCGAAGGTGTTGGTTATTTGACAAAGCCCACGGTGAATGTTAGCCACCATCATTGGAAGAAGGGATAATTCCTTCTTGTGGGCAAGCTAAACTGCAGGATAGAGTACCTCCAATGGTAAAGCATCGCTAGATTAGTATGAAACCATGCATTTCTTCAGCCAGATGGCGAGGAAACTGGCTAAAAGAGTCACTGATCGGATCGGTTTCACCGCCTGCCATAAGAAGGTCGAGAACTTGGTCTCTGCAAAGAAACCACTCTCGGTGATGCCCAGGGTATAGGATCTGGCGCTGAATTTCAGAATCAGCTCATTAATTTCTGAAGGAGCGAGAGGAGACAACTCGCGAATCTCTTCGCCAGAAAGGCCATTCAAATTACTAAATAAGTAGCTCGCAAACTGCTTCAGGCCTATCTGCGACTTCTTCTTTACTAACGGCCCAATCTGTGCCAAGGCAATATGATAATGATAGGTGAGGTCCCACAAAGTATCGTAGCGGCCAGGCATGCGATCCCTCAACCAGCTCAATTCTCGATTCGAAGGGAAGTACTCCTGATATATGGTCTTCCCAATGGGTAAACCCGAGACCCGATGCATCTCATGGAGAGCTAATCCCAGCTCACCATGCTGGGTCAAGAACGTGTTCGATTTAGGATTGTAGAGCTCAGATAAGGCGAAGAAATGGCTAGTGCTGATGGGAAGCCCGTACATAGTGGCACAGCCGTGGCGTATAAACCACAGGTACGAAGCTCCTCGCCCCATCGGCCAATAATGTAACTCGTCAGGCGAGTCCACAAGAGCCTATCTGTGAAGTGAACCCAGCCATAGAATCTGTGACGGGACACCGGCATCTCTCATCCCAGCTGTTCGAGGTGATTCTTCAAAGTCTGAGCAGTGATAAAAATCTTATCGTGGGGCAGTGAGTCTAATCCCAAAACGTCGGGACGTAACCCGACAACATGGCTCTTGAGCGAGCCAGGGACTGACTGATGGGTAATAAACCCGCAGTGAATATAGTCATGCTCCTTCATCAAGCACCACGACATCTCCCGTGCCACAGCCTGGTGCCTTAGCTCAGTCAAACAAGGATGGCAGGGTATACGCGGGAGATATAAGAACCCCCCATCATCCTTATGCATCCATTGCTTACTCTCAATGAAGGCTGCATTCAGATCCCAGACTGAGTCACCAAACAGGTAGTCCATCTTTCTCAGAGGCTAAGTAGAACTGGTGTCCCTCACAAGTGGTGCATCAGTCATCAGCAATCTCAATACACGAGGGCTCCCCTCAAGTACCACCTAGGTCACCTCCGCCAGCGTAACCGGTGTGAACTGGGGCGAAATAAAAATGGCAGGGTCGTCACACGTGGAATAATGCTCGCCGCGGCATCCATCAACCACATGAGAAGGAAACGCACCAGAGGGATACTCAACTTGAATAAAAAAATCTGGACGGGTTAAAACTCATCTGTAAAATACATTTAGAGGGAAATATGAGGCGTTGAACTCATCTCACAAATCTGTGAGATAGAGTGACGACCTTGTGCCAGATGCATTACAGGCTCGTAAGACAATATATCTCGTCACATGAATAAAGTAACGAGATATCCTATCCTACCGACTGCAATACAGTGTAGAATCATTCCTGTTATAGGTTGAAATGTAAGCGTCAATCCTCACCAAGGAGGAATCAAGGCTCTTCCTAATCGCCTCACCAAGGAGAATGAAGCAGGGACGTGGTATGCGTATTCAAGCTGCGTAAGCGTCGATCCTCACCAAGGAGGAATCAAGGCTCTTCCCAATCGTCTCACCAAGGAGAATGAATTGGGGATACGGTAAGCGAGTGCAAGTCAGGAGTGTGCAAAAAGATGTGAAAAGCTCACCGGCAAACGACAAGGGTACGCCCTTACATGAAGGGTTAGACAGCTGGCTCCTCGGAGCACGTGATCTTCCCGACAACATTGAAAGTTGCAAAAAGATGAAATAAAGTCAGATACACAGTTGAAAAAGCTTTAAAAAATTAGAAAATATGTCAAAAAGAACTGTTTTGTTTAGGTCGTAGCTCATCGGCCACGGCCAAAGCACCAACGGGTGCATCGGCCACGGCCGAGGCGTCGGGGCCCAGCGCCCAAGCACCAAGGTGCTCGGCCATGGCCGAGTCGCCTGGCCGCGACTCGACCATGGCTAAGCCCTGACCCCCCTGCGCCCGCTGAAAACAAAAAAAGGAAGAAAAGAAAAAAAAGAGAGAGAAAATGAAAGAGAAGAAGAACTCTCTTAACACTAATTTTCTTTTTCATGTAAACCCTAATTGAAACCCTAATTGTATAGCCTTGTACACTTACCTCGAAGTTCGAAGGAGATGAGCTGACACAAGGAGAGAAAAAGAGAAGAAAAAGAAAAAAAGGCGGGGCGGCCTAGGTTAGAGGAATAGAAAGGAGAGGGGTATTTATAACAGCCCCTAAGTGGGCCCAAACCAGTTCCAATTAGGACTCTAAGCTGTCCCTAATTAGGAATCCTAATTGGAGCCCCATCTGGATGCCAAAATAGTGCCAAATCAGCCCGTTAATTGGCTCCTCCTCTACCCCACATATCTGAGGGATCCCAAATAGTTATTCAAGAAAATTATTGCCGCATGAAGGCCACTTCACGTCCGGTTCAATTAATTCAAGCCCCGGAACTACTCTAAAAAGATATACGAGTATAAACTATTTCCTATTTTGGCCGAGAAGTTCCCAGAGATTATTTTCTTAAAATATTCTCAAGGATAACTTGCAACCCTCCCAACGGGTATATGAGGGTAAACTAATTCCTGAAAACTCTAGTAAACGCACAAGCATAAACTGTGTTGACGCTGGGCAACACGTCACCGCCGGGGGACTCACTGATCAACGGTTCAATTCTAAGCAAAATTGGACGCCGGTCAACACGTCGCACTTGCCGATTGAAGATTAAACTCTACATATTTCGATGCTAATTAACGTGTCGCAATGAAGAATTCCCCGATCAACAGAGGAGTCTCGTAAAAAGTTTGATGGTCAGTCGAACAACAATTCACTGACATGAGTCACAAACAAATGAACTCAATCAGCTTCAAGATTCTAACAGCGCTTAGGCAAGAAAAAATGCAGTGCTGCAATACCTTCAGCTATCCTACAAAGAACTGGAGAATCTGAAAGGATTGGAGAAATCAAATACTGAAGCTAATCTTAGAAGAAATTCACCTATCGGCTTCAGGTCAAGATCTCAATAACGGTCAGACAAAAAATGCAATATTGTATGCCTTCGGCTATCCTACAAAGGACTAGAGAATCTAAAAGGATTGGAGAGATTGAACACCAAATCATTCTCTGGTCTTATCAAACTGACTGAATGTTAGGGTGGGCCTATCATATCCAAAGTACCCTAGGCTCATCTAAAAAATTGAGACTGAGACACTTTAGAGGGGTATCTATAGGCGTCAAAAATTACTTATCAGTACCCGAACGAGACTTGTGATAGTGGGTTGACAACCGAAGACCCATCCAACGACGCGACCAAGAACCACTGACGACGGAAACTGCGCCGCAAAATGCATAAAGTGAGTTGACGAACGCATGAAGTGAGTCGGCAAGGCGTACGAGTCAACAAAGCGACGTATCGTGGAATAAATCTAATGACAAAGTTTTCGATGAGCGAGATTCAACAAGGTGAGTAGACCGGACTCGAACGTCAACGAGACGGAATTAACCGGACTCAAGCACCGATGGAACTACACCTGTCAGATTCTTAAATCAACGAGACAATCAACCGGGTTTGGACTCAACACGACCGGATCGGATAAATTACTAGACGAACAAGACTGGGAGAATACTAGAAATAGACCAAATGGACGTCTCGGCTCAGGTTGATGCACTGTCTGGTGCCTCAGCCGAGCCGAGGCACCATTTGGTGCTTGGGCCAAACCGAGGCACCAGGGCACCTCGGCCCAATGAGCCCTAGCCTATAAATAGGCTAGGGTTTTTCATTTGACTGGTTGGAAATTCTGAACCTCCAGGCGAGATCCACGTGAGGATTTGCACAGATCCGAGTGTTTGCAAGATTAGAAAACTCAGATCCAGATCCGGATCAGGTGCAAGCGAAGAACGACTTTCACTTCAGATTTACGCAACGAGGAGAAGATTCAAGAGGAGATCTAGATCAGATCTGTGGTGATTCCCTCTGGATCTAAGCTTAGTCTTAATCCCGAGAAGAGCTGTGACTTCGCTTGGTTGATTTCACTTGCTTTAGGCGATCAATTTCCTTCGTGAAATAGTCCCCTCAATCTCATAGATCTTGACTTGGATCGGATCATGCGGCAATCCACGGACGGAATAGAGTCCACGGTATAGGTAAAGACACCCACGCAAGTGAGGATCCGATAAACGGATCCCGCGTTTATTCAACTAGGGTAGAAAAGTTGTAATTTTTATTCGATTTTCATTGTAAGCCTTATAAAAAGGTGATTTTTATTTGAATTTTTTTGTAAACAAAAGAAGCTGTAACAGATTCAAATCAATGACAATTGATCCAACTTTCCCCGTGAACAACAAGAGGTACCTCCTCTGGATCTCCTCCTATAGGGACTCCTCCTCTATCTCGAACTAACACTCATGAGGCACTCCCTCTAGGATCTCACCCTATGCGGACTCCTACTCAATGGGCTCCTTCTCTATAGGCTCCTCCTCTCGATCCTCCTCCTCTAGATTCTCCTCTATTGGATCCTCCTCCAGAACTTCTGGCTCAGGATCCTCCTTTATGGGATCCTTAGTCTCGGCGTCTTTAGCCTCTGGCTCTAGATTATTCACCTATCGTCCCCTTGTCCAGTGGCTTACTAGGATGATCCTGTGCTATCAACAGCATCCTCTCCTGGATTAGACTCATTGGAACTGAGCCCCTATCATTTGAGCTATTCGACCACACATCTCCATTACTAGCAAACCCCTTTGATTTAGAATTAGATAACTACAAATATGTCATGCCTGCCAAAAACCATCCGTAAGCTAACATAAGATATTAAGTCTATCTACAAATGAATATAGGTAAGGCATGAATGCTATGCAAGAGTGATCCCTCCACAACCGGTGTCAACACTAACCCTATCTACTACTAAGTTTCATTGGTATTATGTATAGGACTCTTAAGATGTCAACCTGTACTCTGATACCACTCTATAACAGCCCCCAAAACCACAATCGAGGTGGGTCTTGATTAATATATAAAAATTAGGCTTGACCTAGCCGTAAGATTGAGGGTCAATCTGCTCAATTCTTATATACACTATTGTTTAATCAATACTAAAGAATAGATAAATTAATAGAAATATAACACACCAAGAACCAAATTTACAACAGAATCCACAAAATACCAAAATAACAATAAAATGTAAGGGAACAGTTACATCACAAAGTTTAACATAGAGTTATTTCACATTATTACTTGTCCAACAACACAAAAGTACGGGAAAATGACAACTAAATATTCACTTCTTCTTTTGCTAAGCACTAGAGCTAGTCTTCTTTAGGGTTTATGATACCCTTGCCTTTAACTGGATTGCTATCTGTGGATGAATGTAGAAACAAGTAGGGGTGAGCATAAGGCTTAAAAGACAACCATAATTAAAAATTAGAGGTACAACCGTACGGGGAAAAGGGAATGATAGTGTAGACAATCAAAAATTAAAACTTATAGCTATCAATAATGAATAATTAAGCCCAATATTCAAGAATCTAAATTCTCTGATTATACGATATATTAATAAACCGCGCATGCCATCATTTATACACCCACTGAAGAGCGTCGTCACACAGAGCACTTGATCCGTCTCGGATATAATAATGTATCAATTTACAGATCATAGAGCATCATTCAAGCTATTAAATAAGTTCTACTAATCAAAGCAATAATGTAATCGAGATATAAAATAACTTATCACATCTTAATGATTCTCCGAATTTCAAAAGCATAATATCAAATTGAATAAGCAATAAAATATTGATGGGAAGCAATAAGCAATCATTCCCATGCATGAAGTATTTTAATTGAAATCTATGAAGGCAATAAAGTATTCAAGTGAACATCCAAAAGGTTGAAAAATAAGGAAAGGGTTACCTACCGTTTGTGACGGGTTCCTTAGTACCGTCAAACATTTTCAAGAGTCCAGCTCCTTTGTGCATATGCATGTATAACAATGTGAGATTCTAAACAACTAAGTCTTATGTTATCTTACTAGATTATAAACTATATCATGATATGTGCGCTATGCTTGAGAAGGTGACACTCAACATACATGTCATGCACAAATATCAAAATATAGCATACATATAGCGGCTTGAGATAGATACATGTGTGAGCAATTGATGTCCAAAATATATGCTACTAGATTTAAAATACTCCTATATGAGTCTAGTTTTCAGAACAACAAGTGGTTTGAAATTTTTAATATCTAAAAAGTAAGTTATACTAAGACATCTATAAACTATAAATGCAAATAACATTTGCAGATTCAAGGGAATAGATGAGGGAACAAATGCTATTAAAAGTTAGTGAAATAAAAGTCAAATTGTTTCTGTACCAGTTTATTTTTAGGAACACAAGGAAATTCATGCATGCAAGCTTTCTAGGAGAGATATACTCTCTACAATACAAAGGTGTCATGATTACTGAATTAGGCTAGAAATAGAAAATGCTATATTATCTTCCTAACCCTTTAGGGTACCAATCATCGTAAAACTATAATTATATTTAGGATGTAGGTACCTTACTAAACCTAATTTCAAATCTCATAATTTTCTTCACTTTATCAAACCCAAGAATAGATTTACATGCAAAATAATCCAAGAGGGAAGACTACATTTTCTCGTGCTCATGTATTGAACTTAGACAATAAATCGAAATGGTAATTTAACTAAAAATTAAATGAAACTAGTGCCAGCAAAAAGATATATGAGTCTAGTTTCTAAAAGAGTAAAACTTCCTAAAATTACAATTTTTTTAGAAAGATATGATCATTTACATGAAGCATGCTCTGGAAAAACAACTGTACAAGACAAAAACTTTGAAATTTTGACTAATGACATTGAAAGCTTTAATCTCTATATGTATGCATGCCAAGCTACTAATTAGAGCTATACAACCATAATTATAGAAGTAGGAAGCTAAAAATAAGAAGAGATCATATTTTTATTGATGAAATAAACCACATCATAAAGAGATTTGAGGTAATACTTAGGTGAAGACTTGTTCTTCCCCCTTCTTGCCTTTCCTGAAAGACAATATGTGTACAGAGAAGAGCTTGAGGAAATTTTAATGACAGTGAGGAAAAGAGGGGAGAGGTATGGCTAGTTCTAAAGGCGAAGGGAGAGGAGAGAAATGAAGTCTATTTTTCTCTTTTCGCCAGAGAGAGAGAGAGAGGGAGAGGGGGGGAGAGAGAATGTAAAACTCAACTTAGCCATGTGATTATATTGGAAAACGAATTTTGATATGATATAATGATCTTATTTTCAAACAAATATCTCTCTGTTAAAGAGACAGTTGCAACCAAAAAATATAATGGGTAGAAGAGTGGTTTTTTATTAGGTTTTAACATGAAATGATCAGGGCTAATTAGGGTTAAGATGATAGGGATAAACAGTTAACTAATGTTGATGATTAAGGACATTGTAGCTTTATTAATTATCTTAATCAAAGCATGGGTAAACTAACATCCTCGTACTATGGGATTATGTATGTCTAAATTTTTGATTAAATATCGATAACGTTATCCGATTATCAAGACAAAAAGATTTGAGATATTACATACTCCCCCTCTAAAGGAAATTTCATCCCCAAAATAAATGCAAATATGCCTTCCATACCTTAGCTTTAGGTTCCCATGTCACCTAATCAACCCCATGATTGTTCCATAGAATTTCGACAAAGAACACAAACTTGTTCCTCAGCTTATTCTCTTTCAAGTCTAGTACTCAAACAGGTTGCTCTTTATTAGACTAATTTTCTTATAGTGGCAGAGATTGGTAAGAGATGATGTATCCTAGATGAGGTACATATTTGTTAGATTTTAGATGTGAAACACTTCATGAATCATCTCCATATCTAGTGGCAAAGCTAGTTGATAAGCAATAGGTCTTATTCTCTTCAAGATCCCAAATAGATCAATGTATCTCGGATGAAGTTTGCCTTTCTTTCCACATGTTGGTATACCTTTGGTTAGTGTAGCTTTCAAAAACACTCACCAACTTAGAACTCAAGGTTGCAGAGCTCTTATGTCTACTGTGTGCGGTTCACATGTGTTGTTGTATGATTTGGATCTTCTTAGTCATCTCCTACATGAGATTGGATCCGAGTAGTTGACAATCGCCAGTCGCCTCCCAACAGATTAGGGACCTGCATCACCTCCTATAGAGGGTATGTATGGTGTCATGCCAATACTGGAATAGAAACTATTATTGTAGGTGAACTTTACTAGTGACAAATGTGTAGCCTAATTGCCTCTAAAATCTAATGTGCAAGCTCTCAGTATGTCTTCCCGAGTTTGTATCATTCTCTCTGATTGTCCATAAGTCTGAGGATTTGCTGAAATGCTGAACTTCAATCCAGTCCCCAAAGCTCTATGTAGGCTCTTCTAAAATCTTGAGGTAAAATGGGAGTCTTGATCTGATAAAATAGATATGAGAACTCCATGGAGATTAATGATTATATAGAGACTGGCTAACTTCTCTATGGTGTATGACACCTTGCAAGCTATAACATATGCTAACTGGGTTCGATGATCAACTACATATGGTGTCTTCTCCTCTTGCTAAGTGATAGCAATAAAAATATGTTAAGTTACAAGTGCACAACAATGAAGTTATAGTATTTATAGATACCGATTTTTAGAGAAGGAGAGTATTAGAAAGACTAATCTAAATAGGTTCTTGAAATATGTAGGAACACAGAATGAGAGTGGTGTGTTTTGTATCACAAAAATAAAAGGTAAAAATAAGAGGAAAGAATGAGAGAAAGAGAAGACAAATAAAAAGAAAACAAAAAGGAGAATCAAAACAAGAAATCAGAATAAGGAACAATTAAAAAGATGGGAGACACTAAGAGAGGACAATAGAAATCTAGGATTGAATCCACTAGTTAATTTCAATTTGATATTAAGAACTACTTTCTTTTAATTCTCATATTAATTTAGAATAAATAAGCATAAACTATCAAGTTACTAAAAATAAGCATAACCTATCAAATTAACATCCAAGCAATATCACCATTCATAAAAAGAAATAAACAACTAGATTGTAACCCTAGAATTGAATAAGTATAATCTACTAAACCACTCATGGAAAGCATAGACTATCCGTTTTCAGATCTTTTTGTATTGCAATTATCTCAGATTATAATTAGAAGACTTACAATGAAATAAAAGGAAAATTTTATATTTTCTAGGGTCCTTTTCTGTGTGCCGATGAAATGTCAATCTTGTATTCCGTTGAAACACCAACTAAGACGATGAGTCTTTTACTATTGATGAGAACATAGTTGCTTGAAAGATATCTCAGTCTTCTCTTAGCACATTTGCTCAATAGAATCGCAAGTGCGAGATTGGTAATCTCTTTATGCGTGTGTGTTGATCTCTCTATGATCTGATCGCGGTTCAAAATGAGTAATCTCCTCTCCTTTTATAGGCTAAAGGAGAGAGTTAATGGCCTTAAATTATGGATTAAGTGGCCACCAAAATAGAAAATAGTGGGTGGCGGTTATTTTCTTGAAAGTAGCCATCAAACAGCTGTTTGGCGGGTTCGCTAAAGACGTTTGGGTGAGGCTCGCTGATTTGACAAAGTTCACTGAAGACGTTTGGGCAACGCTCGTTGATTTGGTGAAGTTCGCGGAAGATGTTTGGGTGAGGCTCACTTGGATGTGGGTGAGCCTTCTTCAGAACTGTGGATGACGTGGCCCACTTGGGTTGTTATAAGCGAAGTTCGCTAATTGGCAAACTTTATTTGTGAGTTTCAATTTAGCATAGAATTCGACTCATAATTTGGCCGACTAATGACATTTTTTGACTCAACCTGGGGTGTGAATTGGGAGTTGACCCGCCTTTGACTTGGTCGAGTCAAGTCGAGATGGGCTGTGTGGCAAGGTTCACATGTCCTGTTAAGCAACATTCACTCCAGCTTGTTGTGGGCTCTGTTTTGGGCCCATTTGAAGTTTTTAGCCCATGAGCATTCACTTCTCGGATCCAAGCTAACCATTGGCCTAGGTAAAAATATTTTTTTAACTGTCTACATTATCAAACTCTTTTTCTACGAATTAGTTCTCTAGTTGATTATCCTAAACATGATCATTTTTAGTATAAAGAGAGTAATTCAAAAACTAAAAAGAAATTAAATTAGTTTCATCTAATCCTAGATTTCCTACAAGAATTAACTACTTACATTATTAAAATAAAAACGAAGAAAGAAAATTTATACTAAAAGCATTAAAGACAAGAAACTAAATCTAAACTACAAAGAAAAAAAGAAAAAAAGAAAATCTACTCTAGAAAGTATATAAAGAAAGGAATATAAAACCTACACCACAAAGAAATAAAAGAGTAAGAAAATAAATCTACACTACACAGCATAAAATAAATTAACACTACAGAGCAATAAATCTAATCTACCAAACATGAAATTAAAAACTAAAATTAAAATCCTAAAACATGCAAAAACTAAGCAAGAAATTAAAAAGCGAAAATGAAGACTTACATTGTGAGAGTTGGCCCCTTGAGAAGCAAATCTCCATAACCAAAGGAGAAGAAGAAAGAAAATGGAAAGTGAGAAAAAAATTTATATATTACAAATAAAAATTTATAATTTGAAAGGTTTTCTAAATAATGAGTAACTCTACTCTTCAACATAGAGTTTATAAATTTTTGCATATTCAAACACCTTACTTTCCACCCCTATTTATATCCTACAGTAATTAAGAATAACCGTTGGATCTAACCGATTAGCTCATCAATTAGCTAATTGATTAGCTAATCGATTAGCCTACCGATTAGTTCATAACAGATTTTATTTTCTTCTATTTAACTTATTGACTTGATTTCTTTGGGGTTTTGGGCTTTTGGGCTTCTTCTAAGCTTCAATATAGGCTTGGAAAATGAAGAAAATTTATTCCTTGAAGATTATTTGATAATTCTTCATTGCCTACATATTAAGATAAAAATATTATTAGAATATATATTTATTCAACTAAAATAAATAATAATGGTTTAAAAGTGTAATTAAATGTAATGGTCAAATATTGCACACCAAAACTTTGCTAATGCTTTTGCAAGGATAGAAAATAACAAAGAAAGAAAAATTCTAACTCATTTTCACAAGAATCGTGGTTATATTTAGCACATAGAACAAGCCTTTAAAACCCTAGGTTACCCTAGAGGACGAGTTGTAGTTTTGTGACGGTTTCCCGTGAATATGCTCATAGAATTTGGTCAACTTGCCATTTTGAATAAGTCATTATTGAATTAGTTCACTTGATATCTTTAAACAATCTAATTTATGCTAGTTTTAAGTTAAGAAAATAGTTTTATGCATAACTCTAAAGTAAATTTCTGAGAAGATCTTTTCATTATAGTTATACAAAATCAAGTTCAACTTAGGGGCTTTATTTTAAAATTCTAAAAAGAACATGATAACTCTTTGTTTTAATCAATTTCTAAGCCTCTTGATCATTTTATTTTCTAAGAATGAATTTACACACACACACACACACACACACACACATATATGTATATATTCTGCTTTATCGAGCTTTTCTAAGTAACCATGTAATGAGCTTTTAGCCAATAGATTCCAGCCCAATTGGGCTTAGGTCATTAAGTATAAAGATACTCCTTGCGCTTAATTACGTAGTTAACTTGAGCTTAGAAAGATAGAATCATCTTGGAGTTCAAGCTTTTTATTGGTTCTTAAAAATTTATTTAGAGTTATCACAAAAGGCTAACTTGAGTATAAAACTAACTAAGAATTAGAAAGTTTAAAATTCATTAGGTAAATCAATTACTCGTTACCTCTATCAAATTGGCAAGTGACAATATTTTTTAAGGAAAAGAAAAGAAAAGAAAATTTGAAAGAAAAAGAAGAGGATATTATAATATAAATAGAAAAGATGACTAGTCCTCACCCCCTTACCTAAATTTTGCATTGTCCTCAATGCAAACTAAAAAATACAAAGAGTAAAGCAGATAGAAAATAAAGTACTTACATTTGTTCAGTCGATCATGAACAATGATAAATTGATAAAAAAAATCTACAATTACCTTTCTAGTAGGTATGAGGAGTATGTGGCAAAAGTTTTTATTTCTCTATGTTTTCTATTTTTTTTCTTTTTTCTTAGTTTCTTTTTCTTTTTTTCAAAAGAACAAGAAACTCTCAAATGATAGAAGAATAAATTCTTTTTATTATTGCTAATATTATGGGACAAAGAGTAAAGATGTAGAATAAAACCTTTAAAATGAAAAACTCAAGTTCTACATTAATTTCTATCTTATTGTTGAAAATTCTAACTCAGATTTTAAAGAAGTGTAAAACGATGAAATTTATTATACGTTTGAATTTATACTTTTTAGGGCATTTAATAAAATGATGAACTCTAGAAATACCCATGTGGGTCGCATCATCTAAAAGAGAGGGCCTATCGACGTTCAATGGATTTCGCTCAAACTCTTCCAGCAAAGTTCACCCACGAAACGATTAGGCAAACTTCGCTAGTTGAATGTTTTGAGGGCTATTTTCAAGGAATAGTGGTTCCCCCACTATCTCCTAAATTAATGGCTACTTAATCAACAATTAATGGACACACACACACACACTCTCTCTCTCTCTCTCTCTCTCTCTCTCTCTCAACCTATAAGAGGGGAAATTGTTCATTGAAGGCACACAAAGAGCATACGCGCAAACTTGGCGTTTGGTTTCATTCTACATTACTTCATCTAGAGAAGGCTGTGTTATTTTCTAAGAGATCAGAAATCATCAATAAGCAAGAGACTCATCGCCTTAGTCGGGACAGTCAACGGAGTACAAGATCGAAGTCCCATTGGCACACGGAAGAGAAACCAGTCCTATAAATTTTTCTTGTTTAGACTGTAATCTTTGAATTGTAATTTGTGTTAATTGCTATTCAAAGACTAGAATCAGAATGGTGACTCTGCTAGGGACTTTTTATTCTCCAACAAGAAAATTGTGTCGTAGTCTGACACGAACACTTGGGTTAATGCTGAGTCGTTGGTCATTGTATTTGACCAAGCAAAGTTCAAGGAATTTATTTTCTCTAACCAATCGTCGATGGCTACTGCTAGGAGTTGTCACAAAATTTGTCGTAGTGTGAAACCAGGGTTAAATTGGATCCCCATGTGTGTCAAGGTGAATCTCGCCAAAGATAGTTTGAGCTTAACTAGAAGTCAAACGAACTTCACTCAGAGTGACGAGGTACTGAACCTCGCTACGACAGAGGGCCAAGATGTTCGCATGTCTTCTAATTTTGGACATCAGTCCACAATCCCTTTGGGGGTTGGCTTAAAAGCATCTCGTCACAGATGACATTCGAGCATTAAAGATACCAAAATACCTGCAAGGGAATAAGATCACTAATTATGATTCATCTGACCACGCTAAGCAAAGGTCAAAACAACATCATCATAGGCGACGTTCGAACATTAACACCCAAAGTGGCAAAGTCGATGCAAATCAACTTGGAACTCATATTGTTCTGAGAGAGTTCCTACCTCTTAAGAGATCACGCCAATATTATCATTGTGCTACTCTGAGAGGAGTAGTTACAGTGGTTCAAAAGAATTACCAATATAAAGCTATTCCTAAAAAAGAATCAGTCTATAGTCGCCTTAGCCAAAATCCTGAGCCTTTAGAGGTTAGGGTTAAAAGACGACAATGTGCCTAAAAGGGTAACAATATTCTTCAAGAGTTCACGGTCAATATGACCAGTGTTGCCTCTAAAGGGGAAGAAGAAGATCCCAATAGTCCTTCAGATCCTAGATATTCTTCTGGTATCAGGAGCATATTGCTAGAAATTGATGGTGTGTACCGTCACACCAGATCAAGGCAAGGGGCGGCAATCCCATTTAGCTACTCCCTTCTCGAAGCACGTGCATTACGGCCTCCGCTTCAAGTCAACCAGCCCACTACTAGTGACGCTAATTCTATCATAGCATCCAATGCTACTCCTAGCTCGAGTCAATTGCAGCAATGGACAGCAGATATGACGGAGCAAGAAAATCTCTTCCAAGAGATAGAAGTCTAAAGAAAAGCTTCAGAAGAATAATTCAAGCTATTAGAGAAGATGCTTGGCGGCTTCTCAACCTGGCCCGATTTCTTTAACAGGGAAAGGACCAATTATCGTATTTTCCCTAGACTAAGAACAAATGCATCAAGAAAAGTAGATTCTGATCATTTTTGAGTAGAAACATCAACACCTCCTAAACCAAGTCCAGGAGACAAAGGTCCTCGAGGATCTACAAAAGCAGCTTAAGGCTCTCACACAGTGCACAGAGCTAAAGAAGGTTGGGATTACTCGACCTTATCCCATCAAATGGGATTTTGTTTCTTATCTGATGAAGTTCAAGTCACTGACGCTACACACATTTGATGGCAAAGGTTCTCAGAACCAATACATCTACTACTTCCATCAACAAACGGGGAATGTAGTAGGGAATGACTCTATTAAAGCATGACTTTTCATTGGCACCCTGCCTGGGGTAGCCTTTGATTAGTTCTAAAATCTCCCCGAAGGGTCAATTAAGTCCTGGGTTGATCTATAATCTCAGTTCTTCTCTCTCAATTTCATAAGGAACAATTAGTTGTGACCATGGCTAGACTTCTTTCCAAAAGGCAAAGAGGTGATGACTCACTCAGAGATTACATCGAGCGGTTCTGTAATTTGAGCTTGTGTTGCCAGAATATGCTATTATCGATGCAACTTCAGGCATATTGGCACAATTTCCTGAGCCGTGTCAAAGCCCACATGGGTGCCATCAAGGCTCATACTTAGAAAGACCTGATGGAGGAAGCTGAGATCGTAGAGAAATCAGCAAAAATATTTAACAAGTTCGATCCCCATTCGAATCAAAAAGAGGGTAAGAACAAACAGGGGCCATCATCCTAGTCGAAAGCCTAAGTGACTTTCATAGTTGAGGTTAAAAAGCCCGACAACTAGAAGAAGGAGCCTAGGAAGAATGCTCAACGCACCTATTCCTTCAAAGACGAGCATTTGGTGCCCATTTTCCATGTCCTCAACAAGGGTAATCAGTTAAAACTTCTTAAAGCTCAACACCTAGAGGAAATTCAAAAGACTTATGATCCCAATTACTGTCTTCATCACAGAATATTGGGACAACTGACAAAGAACTGTTATATCATCAAGAATAAAATATAAACTTTTTTGACTCGAGAATCCTCAAGCTCCGACCTAAAGAGAAGATAGGCACTACTAACATGGTGGCTCTTCAGTTTGGGTCTATGCTAGAAATGCAGACTCAAGATGGAGTCGTACACATTCTCACTAAGAGAATGTAAGTGGTCAATCATGACCAACAAAATGAACAATGCCAAGGCTTGGTCCCTCTCAATACGATGAAGGGAGAAATAATATGGGTTCATCCTGACCTCCTCCAAGATACACACTGGACTCTTCCAGGTTAAAATCAAAGGGTAAACGCAATATAAATTCTTATAATGTCATCTCGGCCATCATAGGAGAGGAACCTCTACAAATCTCTTCACTTTCTGAATCAGAGGAGAAAAAAATTGTCATGATTGGTACAAGATCTAGCTAAGATTTTCTGAAGAATAATGATCAGCCGGGACTCTCCAAACAACCTGAACTGGTCAAGCAAAAGGAGACTCAGTTTGACAAAATATTACAACATCCCATATTTGACTCTAAAGCTCTAATCTGGTATGATATATTAGCACAAATGTCTAAACATAAGAAGAGAGGCTTTGAAAGAAGCCCTAGATTATAGCAAGGTGTTTCTCGCTCACATGTCCGAGCCCCCCCAGGATGAAGAATACAAACAGTGCTATCAATGCCAATAGAAGACGCCTTGCATTACCTTTACTTAGAATGATATGCTCATCAAAGATCATCATAACAACCGACCACTCTATTATACTAGGTATGTAGGATCGACTCAGGTGACCTTCAGGCGGACAACCTGGTTTGAAAATCCTGGCGCATACCTTCAGGCAGTGCTACCTAGGAATAGGATGGAACTAAGAGTGGGATCTCCACTCCGAGAATCGGAAAGGATTCAGGTGACCTTCAGGCCGACAACCTGGTCTGAAAATCCTATTTCGACCTATGTCTTCAGTCTGCAGGTTCTAGAAAAGGAAAGGATACGCTTAGAGAGGAAGAATTTTATATTCTATCTCTGGCGTGAAAGAAATGTTTAGTGGACCTCTTGTTCATGGAGGGAATTAAGAGGGGATTTTGGTAACAGACCAGAAAATTTTGTAGACCCGCCATCAATGAATTTGATCAGCGGGGGAATTTATGGTGAGGATAAATTTAGGGTTATCCTCGATGAGAGCGGGTGAAATATGCCACGAGGAACTTCCCGTTGAGACGGGTTACCCTAAAGATACTAGGGGTAGTATTTCTTCAGGAACTTCTCATTTATCAACATCAATTGCCAGTCGCCATTCTGAGTAATCAGGCGATAAGCACTGTTCGAATAGACTGTTTCTATTATGAACGGGCCTTCCCATTTAGGTTCGAATTTACCTTTCTTCTTGGAGTTGAGGATTATCGGTTGTCGAGCAGTGAGGACCAGATCTCCTTCCTTGAAACTCCTCTATCGCACCTTCTTGTTGAAAGCCTTCTACATTCTTGCTTGGTAAAACTCGATGCATTGTTGAGCTTTCAAGCACTTCTCATCCAACATCTCGAGCTCCTCGAGG